>JAVYIG010013645.1:0-46053 GCA_035222895.1 Strongylocentrotus droebachiensis
GACAACTATCCCCCAGATAACTATCCCCAGACAACCTCCCCCTAGGACAAATACCCCCGGACAACTACCCCCTAGTATAGTTGTCCGGGAGTAGGTGTCCTAGAAGATGGTTGTCGTAGGGGGGTAGTTGTCTGGGGGTAGTTTTCCGGGGGTAGTTGTCCTAGAGGGAAGATGTCCGGGGGTAGTTGTCCTAGGGGGTAGTTGTCTGCGGTAGTTGTCCGGGGGTTAGTTGTCCCGGGGGGTAGTCGTCCTAGAGGGTTGTTGCACTAGGGGGTAGTTGTCCTATAGGGGGTAGTTGTCCTGGGGGGTAATTGACTGGGAACTTATCCGGGGGTGGATGTCCAGGGGGTAGGTGTCTTAGAACCCTTTAAAACAAGTTTGATAAGGAAAATTAATGAATGGTTAGTTATGTGCTGAAAACATTCTCTCATCTTTCAGTCATGTCTACTAGCAGTACCCCAGTAGAGTTGGTCAATGATTAAAACTCACAAACTATAAACCTAGTGATACATTGGAATTATATTTGTAGACATTTATTCAGACATATATGTAAGAGGAACATGTACGCGTGCAGAGAATGTGGATATTCCAGGAAAAGACAACCCTGGTCACAAATATCTGCCTTCCTCTGTATGCTTTAATTACTACCGGTATCACTTTCATGTCTCCTCAAAGAGTATTCCTGTTTACATGAATGTACTTTTATCATAGTCAATTTGGGCATTAGAAAAATGGATGGCTATTGTATGGTTCAGAAGTCACATTGTAAAGCATATATTTGTTATAATCCTTGCTATTCAGTACACCTGCAACCAGGCATGTAAACTTGTATGTTGTATGCTAAATTGAAATTCTATACTGGTATAGAGGAAAATAACTATGAAATCAGAGAACTGAGGAGATACTATTTATGCGTCAGGAACATTTTGTTTACAATTTTATTTTCCGATCCCGTTGAGCATTAGGTCTACTGTTACATTATTATTACTGATTAACATTAACAATTCTTTTTCGTGGGGGGGGGGTAGTGTTGGCAGCATTATCCCTACTAAACCCTGAAAATACTGATCCATTTCTATTTATTCTTGGTATTGAAATTGTATGTTAATTTCTTCATAAAGTAACAACTTTTTGGGTTAAAAATTACAGCAATAACAGCATTGCCCTTTTAAATTTTGATTGGAACTCAGGAGACAGCAAGCATTGATGCTCAGATATGGATCTGTGACAAGGAAGTAATCAAAGAAAGAACATCTATATAGTAATATTTGTGCTGAATATAATGAAACAAATTATGAATCGATTTTGCTGCAGATAGTCCATTTTATTTATTTTCTTCTCCTAAACAGCTACTTTGGCACCATGTTTGTACACCTTAATCTGCAGCCATAAAGAAAAACAAGCTTTTGTGAATTTGAAAGACAACTGTGGATTATTACATTGCACCTTTGACCTGTCACGTTCTACATGAGTGGGAGAGAAAGATAGATCTATACAGTTGTCAACTGAATTATTCATAACCTTTGTAAATGTGATATTTTGGGGTTTTCCCCTACCTTAAGGATGAAAAGTGGATTTGTTGAGTTAGGGCATATGCTGAAAACTTTTTGATCTAAGCTTGTATGTGTCACATTCCTAAGAAATGTAAAATCGGAACAAATCAAGTTTACACATAATAGATACTTTTAAAACTTGGTAGAGCATGAATAATTCAGTCGTTAAATGTAAATAGATCGAGAGAGAGAGAGAGAGGAGGGGGGGGGGTTGTACATGAGATATAGAGAGGTAGATAGAGAGAGAGAAAGAAAAAGAGAGAGAAAAGGAGAGAGAGAGAGAGAGGGAGATATAGAGAGGGGGAGAGAGAGAGAGAGAAAGAGAGAGAGTGGGGTTGTACAGGAGATAAATAGAGGAATAGAGAGAGAGAGAGGGGGAGAGAGAAAGAGAGATAGAGAGAGAGGGAGAGAGAGGGAGAGAGAGAGAGAGAAAGAGAGAGATATAAAGAGAGAGAGAGAGAGAAAGAGCGTATTTTTTAAGGGGGACCAGGAGAGAAGAAAGAAAGAAAAATAAAGAAAATATAGAAACAGAGAGTTTAGAATGTTATGTTTTTATATTAATACAGGCACAAATATACCAAATCAGATCAGCTAGATCATCTAAATCAGGATGGCAACCGTGGAGGTCGGACAGCGAGTTGTCCGGAGCGCCACCTGGACATGGCGAGATCAAGATGGCGGTGAGGGTCATCTTGGGACAGTGGTCAAGCTCAAAGATCAAGACCCTCAGGAACCCATTCCTACAGGCTGGGCCAAGGTCAGATGGGATAATGGTTATGGTAACAACTATCAGGTCGGGTCCAGTGGGTCATATGATCTTGCGCTCTTCGACAGTGCCCCCGCAGGTAATTATTCCCTTACTAATTCTTGTAAAAAAAAAATCTTTTAGTTTATGTTAAAATCAAAAATTAAAACTATTACTTGAATCAACAAATTTCTTGAAATCGTCAATAACTAAATATTGTTTATGTATTTTAACGTGACAAAAGATTTCTAAGTTCAAGTATCTTATAGGGGATTACTTTTCAACTCATATTGACAGCTACACCAATACTGCTAAACAATTTCTTAATTTTCCACCTTCCTCAATTCTTTTTCCAGGTGTGATTCATGTTGGTGCAGTTTGTGATAGCTGTTTGATGCATCCTATAGCTGGCATACGCTGGAAATGCAGTGATCAAAGCTGCCCTGATTATGACCTTTGTACTCCATGCTACATGAATGATAGACATAACTTGACTCATACATTCACTCGCTTCACCAGCCGGAAAGATACAGGGTATGTAAAATAAAGTTTTTTTTTACTATGAGTTTTTGCTTTTGTGTATTTTACATTAAAATGCAATTTATTTTGTAAATATCAATATATCTTTTGTATGAAAGTGAGATAGCAAACTGGAAAACTTAACGTTATTCAGGATGTACTCAAGAAGCGGGGCAATGGGGGCGTTGCCCCTCCAAAATGAAAGATAAATAGATAAGCCCCCTCTAACCCAAGGTTAGATCCAGAGATGAGATCCAGGCTATTTGGGTCATATTGTCATAATTTATGTGAAGATTGCGATGTCAATTAAGTATTATGTGTCTTTTTCTAAGCCTTACTATAAAGGACCTTTTTAGTCATAGAGAACATCACTTACTAGCCTTGTTTTACCCCCTGCAGGCAAACTTTTGGCTCATGAAATTTGAGTTGGAACTGTCTCAAAATGTATTTACCTCTTTTGATGTATTTGATTAAGTTTACTCCACACAATCTGATTGTTCTAAAAGCTTTATATCTTTCTCTTAAAAATGTATAAAAAGATATTTTTTGTTTCTCCAGGACACAAGGGACACCTCGATTTGGAGAAGTGAAGACAGTTTCCAGAGGGCTGTGTCCAGGAGCAGAGGTCTGTAGAGGGAAGGATTGGCAAGGAGATGATGAAGATGGTATGAAAGTAATATTTCTCACTTTTTCCTTTTATTTTCCTTTTATTTACGAATTGCCTATTTGCCAATGTAACGCCTGTAAATTTGTGATTTTAGTAACTTGTTTAAAAAGTATAATTATAAATCATCATAAGCTTAAGCTTAGCAGTAACAGAATTTAGGGTTGAATATTTATATTTTCGTATGGGTGTCCCAACCATGGCCCTTTGACAAGATATAAACACTTTGGTCGTTTATGTCGCCTCTCTGCATGGTTGCTTGTTTGCTACACGTGCCATTTTCATAAATCAGTAAACACCCATTGAAGGAAGGATTGCTTTGTGTAATCTAATGGCTTTGCAAAATTAATCATTTCCAATCTTAATTAGCTCCATAATAAATCTTGTAACCTTGCAAAATAGTTTTTAATTTCAAAGCCTTTGGCATATTTATCCCACGATGAATATAACGTACGTAGCAAAGAGGGGTGGGGTGTATTTGTGTGGTAAGTAAAGAGTTAATGAACTTGTAGATTTCTACTCTTACCTAGTACAGAATGCAGTACGCCGAATGTTTTAGCTATTGCCAGTGCAAATTATTAAAGGCAAGAATATTACCTCGGAATAACATGGAAATGACTGAGGTATTCATGCAATTTACTATTTAAATGTAAAATTATCATATCTATATCATTCAGCTAAATGTTTGGTAGTCACTATAAGTATTTAAATAAAATGAAAATATGTAGTATACATATCCCTACAGATATGCCCCTGATAAATATAAGAAGGTAAGGCGTACATTCAGTAAGAAAATCGGCCTGTACATGTAGTATAATAATAATAATAATAATAATACACTTTATATAGCTAGTATTTTGTTATTTCTGGTAAATATTGAGTAATTGATTACTAATACTTAATTTTGATTGGCTTTTGTAGATATTTTGTCTAAAAACGGAGTGATTGAATATTCTCTCGATGATTCAGGTGCCGGTGGGACTGTTCTTGAGATATGTCCCTTCTCTGAAAGGCCACGGTCAGGCGTCACTGTTTGCTGGACTCAGTCTAAACTGGTCACTACTCATAGAGTTGGATTTGATGGGAAAATGGATCTGAAATACACCAGAGCAGGAACAGGGATAGGTTACTATGCTACACATCTCCCTGTTTTAGGTATCGTATCAAGCAGTTTGTCCTTCTGTTCCACAATATTGGCTGCTCTATACCTTTTTTCCATTCACTTTTCAATGTTTTATTAGACACATATTTTCTTCTCTACCTCGACAAGCATTGGTATCAGGAACTGTCATAATCATTAGAATCATAAGTATCAGCTTAAAGATAAACTCCAGTTCTGGTTTAAAAAAAAAAAAAAAATTCTCACAGAATCAAACGAAACTTACACTGAATGTTCAAGATTACAAATAAATGACATGTGCCAAACAATTTTGGAAGAAAATGTATACTGGCTGTGTAATGAGCATAGAAAGACAGGGAAATCAAGGTAGTGCTAGCCCCGACATCATGTGTGTTATCCCATATATAGCTTTCTGTGTACAGTGCTTGTTATTTTATCAAGACTCGGTCAAATTTATTATGATTTTGATGACTCCAGAACCTTGCAGTGCACACCAATACTTACATGCTACATGATCAACTGTTTCTGATCCTTTCCACACCTTTTCTTTCACAATGCAATCGCATTACCAGAACTAAAGTTTATCTTTAATCATTATCAGCAGCATCATCATCACCAATATTCAACACCAACATCGTGATCATAATCATCTCCATCATCAACAGCATTATCATCATGATCACCACATTTTCCCCCTAAAACTGGTCTTTTATCTGTCATCATCCATGTTCATCTCCTTTATTTCATTTTTTTGTATATGATTTATCATCTCATTCTATACCATGTTCATGTATTATAATAAACAATGATTTGTTATACAGAGTGTTCCTGAGGAAAGGAAACCCAAGTTTGTGGATGAATTACTCAATTATTCAAATCTGTTTGACTATTTGTAGATCATTGGACAGCTGATTTTATCCTTTTTCATATCACACCAAAACCATGATCAATTTTAGACACTCTGAATTAGAAGTATTAACAAGCCAATTAACCATAATTAGTGAATGGCTGCTACATTTGGTTCATTATGCTTATTAAGGGTAAAATGTTAATATTGATATTATTTGTATCTTCTATTACTGATCCAGATGCCCGTCCAGATGGAAGTGGACACACTGAAATCGTCAAACCCTTGCCACCACTACTCGAGACAGAAGCTGGCAGCTCATCCGATAGTGATTCAGGCGAAGGAGGTGAAGAATCTCAACTGATCAATGCCGCTAGTAGAGGCAATGTTGAACGTGTCGTGGAGATTCTATCCACGTCACCAGAAAAGGTAATCCCATTTTACTTCCTAAATTGAAAAATCCATACACTCTCGAGACATTGAGCTTTTATGAGTATACTGTTGGAAGTTGTGTAGCAAGAAAGTGTCACAAAAGGTAAAAATTGTCTGTTTTTATCTAATTTTATATTTTCAAGGCATTAAACTTTGTTAGTCTTGCCCACTCACGAATTGCAAAATAGTTTCATGCACTTGACAGTTTCTTCTTTTCCAAAATGACTTAATACGGAGTTGAACTTTTACATGTACATTGTAGTTCCCAGTAGGAGTTTTATTAACGCAACTTTAATACATAGTCCTAAGCGGCTTCATTGATATGAAATGTATATTTTTGCACATCAAATCCTTCAAAGGCAAGTATCGTGGTATATTGGTGAAGGCTCATGACTATCATACATTTATGGAAGGTCCCAGTTTGATCCTTGCTCAATATACTTGGATCCTTGGACATGTTTTTGTCCCCAAATTTGTCCCTCTCAAGCCAAGTGAATTAAATTGGTAATGCTTGGGTAATACTAATTGAAGGTCCCTCGGGAAGAGCCATATTGATATTAATGAGGCTACTGTAGGTAAATAACTCTGTATTATCATGATTATACTATTACAGGCTAATGCACAAATTGGAGGGAAGACTGCCCTACACAGAGCAGCTGTCTATGGTCATCTTGAAGTAGTCCAGGCACTTATTGAGTCAGGGGCTGAGATGGATATCACTGATAATGACGGGGACACTCCGCTTCTTTATTCTGTCGAAGGGTAGGTCATGTGACAGGCAGTGATCTGACATTTGCTCCAGCAACAATCGTTAATATCGACAACTGATCTGGCAATTTCTTGTCGAAAGTAAAGGGTTAAGGCTGGCCCAAAGGAAAACAAACGCTGAGGTTTTTTTATACATGTAGATGAATGGAAAATATTGGCAATTAAGGTATATAATTAATGCATATTCAACGAGCTCTTTGTTATACATGTAAACACAGAAATGTGAGGCGTATTGCACTTCACGTCGACATCGTAAAACGCTGCAGTGTTGCAAAGTTAGGGCTGTGTTTGGCTTTAGGTAAGGCTTAGGTTAGGGTAAGGTTTAGGTAATGTTTTTGTTCCAGGGTTGAGTTAGGAATTCACTTAGTGTCGGAAGTTACTGCAGAGAGATTAATTGAAGCATGTGTCTTACACTTTTGACAGATACATGTATGATGTGATATACAATGTACAGCCAAATCTGTGAAGAGGTGTCATGGTCTACAGCGGATACGCCTAATGGATCACATGGTTTTAGTCCTGCCGCAGCACACGAATGTTTTCTACTCTCCACTTATGTGATGTAAATGGGTACCCGCTAGGAAGATTTTCATTGAATTCCAGAGAGCCTTAATTATCAGGGGAGCTCAGCTAATGCAAGGGTATTAATAGTACAGCAATAAGAAACATTTATATTGAGGGCTATATAAATGTTAGTTTTGTTATTATTTTCTTATTATTATTATTATTATTATTATTATTATTACTATTATTAATATAGAACCCGCTGTATGGATAAAGTTGGCTTTGTAGACACAGGTTATCATTATGTTATGCTTTTTTAAATAATATTTTATACATGAAGTATTTTTTAGCTTATGATTTAAAAATTGCAAATAGCATATATAGAACCCCAAGCACTAGAGCATAACAATTTTATTAAAGTTTGAAAGGCACATTTCAAGGAATTTTATATGTTGTAGTTTATGTGGAATTTCCAGTTGTACACAGTAGGCAAATGTCCCTTTTATTCTTAAACATACCACAGGAATGAACCAGCTATCACAAAGTATTTGATTGGTAAAGGAGCGGATATAAACAGAGGTAATGATAACGGAGGGAGAGCGATCCATCAAGCAGCTTACAAAGGGTTTGTTGACTGTGCAAGGGTCTTGATTAATCACGGATGTGACGTTAATGTACAGGTATTTATGAATTTGTCCATTATTATTATTATTATTATAGATGTGAGAGTTACCTAATAAAGAGGGCTGCAGCCCACGAGATGGACAACAGACACGACGGTCAGCCCATGAGACCAACCGCCCACAAGACTGATAATGTCAAGTCTAGTGAACTTTGTAAAAGTTACTTAAGGCCATTGAGACTGACAGCCCACAACTTTGTTGAAGGTTGACCAAATTGATATTTTCGGTCTTGTGGGCTGTCGTTCTCGTGGGCCATTGGTGTCATGGGCTGTTGGTCTCATGGCTAGCGGTGTAGGGATGTCAATATAAAGGTATTATGTGGATAAATGAGAGGCATAGTCCATACAGACTTTGTTAACTGGATGACCACAACCAGCCACAACCACGCACATACAAAACTCTCCATACGAAATATCAAAAACGTAAACATGATTAAAAGTATTACAATAATAGGGTAATCAAATCAAAAGTAAAATTATTTCAGAAATTGGGAAAGAAATATTTGAATTTTATGTTAAAAGAAGCAGATTGGCCCAGAAGTGTGGGGGGGGGGGAGGAAAGAAGCTTTGATATCTGAAATTATAGTATACAATCGACTGAAAAAAAAAAATATATTTTTCAGTTGTCCTAGTGTTCTTATATGTCTTTGAGGTAATTGGTTGGGGGGGATTCTCCTAGAAAAGTAGTTGTTGAGGGCAAAGTTGTCATGGGAATCCCTGCAGGGTATCACTGTCCTCTGAGGTAGTATTGGTTTATTGGTTTGGTTTATTAAGATTTTAAAGAAATCATCGAACACGCAGCAAAGAGCGAAAATTGTTTAATTTACAGAGTAAAAAGTACATTGGATAAAAGTACATTGATAACTTATCGAAACATTTTGAAAAAAGTATTATGAATATTTACATGCGATTTACAAGTTCCATTGTTAATATAAATTGCCATTTGTTTTGAGTAGATCGGAAATTTGAGAATTGATAATTTACATGTTTATTGAAACAATGATGGAGTGGCCCACGAACATTGATGAAGATTGTGATTTTTAAACCATAAAAGCTATAAAAGTTCCTTGTTTAATACAAAGAACGAATAAATAGAGCTAAAAACTGTACATACAGGTGAAATAAAATTTAGAAGCATAACAAGTACAGTAAAAGATACAAGATTAAAGCTAAGTTACAAGATTGGTTAATTAAACAGGTTAATGTTCCAAAACTCAAAGAAATTGGTAAAATTAAGTAGTTGGATGGAAGAAAGGAGGGGGGGGGAGGGGTGGTAATTGTATGGGAGTAGTCATCCTGATCATGAAATAAATTTCAGTTTATATCTCTTAAGAATATCGTTATTACGTCAAAGAATTCATACGTACGAGGCAATCAATTACGAACATAGAAGAATTGGAAATATGACATTAATGTTACAAAACTTCTATAATTTGATAAAAGGATGCAGCGAAAGATACTCCCCTCCATGATGCTATAATGAAGGACAGGGTAGATGTTGTTGAACTATTGGTGAAAGTTCCAAACCTTGATGTGACTCTGGCTAACAAGATAAAGATGACACCTCTACAGTTGGCAGCTGGCCTTGGCAAACCAGAGTAAGTACTCCCCTGGTCATATCACTTCATATTGACCTTGAATTTGTATGCATGACCATTAAAAATTTCATGCAAATAAGGGGTGATTTTCAGGGGTGTATTAATGAAGAATGTTGGAAAAAAAATACGTTCGTACCTGTTTTAAAATAAACAAGGTACTTTTGGTGAATTTGTAATCGATAAGCTCCCGAATGGGGCTACATTTAGAGCCCATTTCTAATCTTTTTGATGCAAAAATGGGTCATATGACTGGAACAAGTTATATAATGTATGAAAAATAGAGGGCTATGTTACATTCTGCTAATTATCATAGGTTTCACCTTCGGATATGATATGTCACCATCGGTAAGTATCATTATGCTTGTTCCGTGTGAAGTAACAATTCCATTGTGTCACTCAAGCTTATAGGCAGGCATAAGTATTTACATATTCTTGATTGAGCCAGGGTTGTGATGTGGCCAAGAGTAAGGTTTTGATTTGCCCTCAGCTTGAATATCTTGAAATCAATTCACAACTCTGTATAAACAATGGCGTATATATGGATTATGGCGCCCAGAGCAATAAATGAAACTGCGACCCGTAGAAAATATAAACATGACGGTGACTTGGTGATAGTTTCTGTGATTTGGTGAAGAGTCAATATATGCCACTTTTCCCATAAAAAAATGTTTAGACTCGCTTATGGTGAAGGGATTGCAATTAAAAAGAAGATAACATAGCTTCATTATTATATAAGATGAATTATTTATTCATTTATTACATAGGTCATAGAATAATTATACCTTTTTGTCTACTCATTGTACATGTAGAAATTCAGTTATTATTATACATTGACTGCTGAATAATCGTTGCCAAAACATGTGTTGTACAATAAACACTGTACTCTATCTGAACGGAGGCAAATCCATTTGACAAGTTATCTTGATTTTCATGCAAGGGACAAGGGGAAGGGTGTGGTCACTCATGTACACGTATAGCAAGTATCATAAGAAAAGAGATTACAAACATCAACTTGAATTCATGATGATGAAAATCTCCTGTCTGATCTTAAATGTTTTCATTTTCTTTTATTATACATTTTAGACCTGCTGAGTTAATTACACAGAGCTTTCCTCGATCTATTATTGCTGCATGGGGTGATGGTCAGACCATATTGCATATCGGTGCAGCCTATAAGCATGTAGAAGTCATGAAGGTTGTTTTGGCTGTGAAGGTAATTTACTTGACTCTCAAGTACCCTAGCGAAATGTTAAGGCACATAAAGACCCATCTGGAATGCAAAAGACACAATTGTTGGTGTTAATGATGAATTTAACACTTCTGTTGCTTTATTTGTACCCTCTTTAACTGGTCACTACTTTGCCATACGAGCAATTTTGCACGAAACAATAAGCACAAACTGAATGCTTTGTGCAGTTTTGTAATTATGAAGCCTTTGCTAAAAAGTTACGATTTCCAACAATTATGCGTTTGCATTTCAGTTATGACTTCAAGTACCTCTTCCTCTACGTAAGCTACCAGACAAGTGTGAACCATAAAAGCAAATTGTTTCGTCTTAGATAAAACATTCCCCCATCTGCATGCAGCTCGTTTTAAATGTCTATGTTTACGTACTTCTGATTTTACAAATGTTTTGGATTGGATTAGATATATGACAGTTGAATATCTGTAGTTGTTATGGTATGGTAAATGTGTAAAGATATACCTGAAAGTCAACTTTCTTTGTCTAGTACAAGCTAATACATGTACATGTAGGCTATCAATACATGTGACACATTATGCAATGTATATCTCTTGTTTTAACATGACTACTAAATTGTCTAATTCCCATATAGGCCTAATACAGGGGCCTCACCGTTCCTGTAGGCACTGGGTGAAGCAGGTCGAACAGTCTTCCATTTCTCAGTTAACGCAGATATTACATGAAATCCAATTAAGCTAAATCAAGCTCTTATTTAGATAAAGATGAAACTGATTTATCGATTACAATGACCAAATAATGAAAGTTTTATATTTTGTGCTGATGGAAGGATCATGGGTTGGATGTGAACGCTAAGAACGTGCAAGGAATGACAGCACTACACGTGGCTGCATTCGGAGGACAATCCCACATCATAGAGTTTCTAGTGTCACATGGTGCTGATATCAATCTTCAAAATCTTGATGATCACACTGCCCTGCACCTCCTTGCCAGCACTGCAGGGAGAGATCCAAGTGATATCAAAGACACTCCTACACTGAGGAAGGTATGTCTACGTTTGTGTGTGCCAACGGATAAGAGTAGAAGTGTCTCATCGAAGAAGCCCTTGTGTTCAATAATAGAGATACATTTGATACAAAGGTTATATTCCCCAAAAGTAAAATTATATTGAGTCACATATTTTATGCAAAAAACCGCAAACTCTTGGGTGCCTTTTTCACACAAAACGTACCAACATAAGCTATTAAGGTATTGATTAATGTTGTATTTGTACACAAATGTCATCAATGATTTTGTTCCTCTTGATGTTTATTGATACAATGGTTGAAAATGACAGTACTTATGCCACATCCTTTCAAGAACAAAACATCATATGAATGCAATTTATTTAGATATTTTAGTTGGGCGCTGATGTAAGATTGCATCCTGTATGTTTTGGTGGATAAGAAGGAATGACATTTGGTGCTGTGTAATACTCCAGACAGAGCACCAAATACTACTGAAGGAGTTTCAGACACCTGCAGTCACTTCCGTGGCCTTCTCTTGATGAGATGTCTTCCCTAATATAGAGACTTTTATGGATGAACGATATCGATGTGATATTCCAGAGAATAAAACACGTCATTTCAATCGCTAGGATTAATTTCCTACTTCTATCACCATGTGATTGGAGGAGTACGAGTCACCAGTCATTTGTATTACTATGATTTATATCCCATCGCTGCCACCATTAAAATGAAGAAGTTCAAATCAACATTCAATTCGACTGCTAGGGTTCATAAACATTCACCGATAGCAACTGACTCCAATTAGTCATTAAATAAAATATCATGTGATTATAGTTTTATTATATGATTTGAGGCACATTAATTTGGAGGAATCTCCGTAAACAACTTTTTTGAAGCAACTTGTACCATCCCCCAAATTATACTAGGGGTCCTATATTTTCAGATTTGAGGTATCCTTACTTGGTGTTCTAATAACAATATAACAAATCGCTCCATATTTGAGCAAAGATTAATTGACTTGGTGCTCTGTATTCTCTCCCAGATTCGCCATCGTTTTAGAGATTGTGGAGTTGATAACAGTGCTGCCGCTGCACTCTGCTACATGGTTCTTAAAGGAGCGTCCATAGACCTAGAGAATGTACAATGTCGAACACCGCTATATTACATCAAGAATGCTGAGCTGAAGAAGACCTTGAAGAAGATCGCTCGTGAAAAGATGTAAACCAATATTTATTAACACTTTGGTTGTCGTCTTTGCCTGTCTGCATGGTCGCTTGTGCACAAAACGATAGGCAATAATTGACAGAATGATTGCTTTGTGCAGCACAATAGCTTTGCAAAATTACTAATTTCTAGTCTTAAATAGCTCCAAGACAAACCTTGTAACACCAATAAAGATGAATCTTGCACTGGAAACAGTGTTTGATACTGGATTAAGCCATTTGTATATTATCTCACGATACATGTGACAGAGGGATTATTTCTGTGGTATATAAAGAATTTTAAAAGATGTCAAAAATCATATAAGATCAAAATAATGACATTTGTATTGTTCTTATTTTGTGTGTACTGCCAAGCATAATTTTCTTTCTACATGATGCTCTTCATGCCCCTCAAACCTGATGTTCATAAATATTTACTATTATAAATCTCCTTAACTATTTTAAATTCTTTTGGCCAATCACATCATTTCTAGTCTCATCATACATTTTCTTTTCTCTATATATTTTTTAAACACTTGTCCTGTTTTCTTTTTGGTCGATTAATGCCATATTCATATGTCACCTTATACCCTTTCATGGACTGAATTTATCTATTCTGATCTTTTCATGAACGGGTTTCTTTTAGTCCTCTACTCCTCAACTTTTGTTTATGTTGAAAAATCCTCTTCGTTTCTTATTTAAATGATCTTACATAATAATCCTTTCTTGTCACCTTGCATTATTACCAAAAGAACTTGAACCCTTTTCATTCATGAATCTAGTCTACTTACAATTACATTTCTTCACTAATTGTAATTTCATTGTGTCTAGGATATTATGCATTTTATCAACATTTTTTCCAGAGATGGTGATATGGCTTCATGGGAGGAACCCGGGGAGGACTCGACTGAGAATGAAAGTGGAGCTGATTTTCCCGCAGGAAACCAACAGAAAATTGGCAAGCCAGAAATTGAAGGTAAACATCGACATATGAAATAAAGAAGTTAAGCCTACTGCACACAACACCATCTGACTACGATCAGATGTTGATAGCATTTTACGTGAACGTTTAAACAATGTTAAAACCATGATCAAGAAGTCACGCAAGATCAATTTCAGACATTCTGAATCAGAAGTATTAAGAAACCAAATGGCCCAAAAGAAGTGAATGGCTGCTACATTTGGTTCATTACGCTCTTTAAGGAAGGGAAATGATATAGAATTATTTATCATTGGAAAAAGGTATCATTTAAAAGCTCTTGATCTCTTATATTTGTAGGTGACTTTCGATTTTTGCATGTATTATGGTGTAATTTACTTTATTTGATTATTTTGTAAAACAAACAACATCAACCTTTAGCGGCATGTCATGCTCTTTTGACAAATTCATTCAATTAAAAAATTCAATTTATTCCTAATGTCAAACCTCTTAATTTCATTGATGTGGTTGTTTTGATAACAGGTAAAGAGGTTGGTTTGAAGGTAGGAGATCTGGTAGCTATTACTCTGGACAGTGAAACATTGCATATCATGCAACAGATGGGTGGGCGAGAGTGGTTACCAGCAATGGGAAATGTGAGTTTCGTGATACAAATACAAATAATTAGATAAACAAACAAACAAACAACAAATGTACACAAACAAAGATTTAGGCAACCAAATAAATAAGAAAATTCGTAAACAATTTTTAACACATTAATTTAAGTGAAGGAAATGTTAACATATACAAACAAATAATAACAACAACCAAATAAATGGATGCAAAGATAACTAAAAACAAATAATCAAACAAATGTGTAACGAACTTTTATAAACGAGCTATCTATTTTTAGCAGAACACATCATTTGTGTTGCAGAGGAGCTGTGAACAACATTAGTAAAGTGAGCTACACAGCCTGTATGTAAAAGCAAACACCTGTATTTTTAAGAAGTATATTTAAAGTACCCCCCCCCCCCCCACCCAAATATCTAAATACATAAATAGATGTATATGTTTGATATGTGTATATACTGTAACATACAGAGTATAATAGGGTTGATATAAAATGAAATATTTAATTAACATTGTCACGTGGAATACCTTCTAATTACATTGATCATATTTTCGCACTCTTTACCCATCCAGTTGTATGGGAAGGTTGCCAAGGTTACTGGTATCGACTCAAGCGGGTATGCAGAGGTCACTTACCCTGAGAAAGAAAAAAACCTCTCACCTTCAATCCAGATGTACTGAACAAGGTATGGTCTGAAGCTGTACGTCACTTGCTCATGCGACAAGTGCTCAGCAGTAATTTCTAAATTTAACCTTGGACCCAACACTATTGCTAACCCTAGCCCTAAAACTAACTCTATACTTTTCAAGAAATAAAGCCCCACGCAATAGTTGCCAGAGAAATTTTCTGAGTATCATCGTCTAAAATGTACATAAATAAGTGAAATAGCATTGATGATGACTATTGATATGTTCTATTGAAATTTTCTGAGTATCATCGTCTAAAATGTACATAAATAAGTGAAATAGCATTGATGATGACTATTGATATGTTCTTGAATTGAGGGATGTACATGCTGTATATAAATTATAATCTATGTTTTCATGGTTGCTCAAATTGATCTTCACTTTATTTTCCTTCCTACATGTAATTTCACATCTTCCAGAGATTTATTTGTATAAAGTTTTCATGTTTACTCACTGTAACTCCTCATCTCTGGCTCTTTCTTTCTGTATGTTTGTCCATGGTTTGTCCCTCCCTCTGCCTCTATTGCCATCTCTTGCTTACCCCTTCTTTATCTCTCTGTTATGCATACACACACACACGATCACGCACACACACGCACGCACTTTTGTTTTGTTTTCATGTTTACTCACTGTAACTCCCCATCTCTGTCTCTTTCTTTCTGTCTGTTTGTACATGATTTGTCCCTCCCTCTGCCTCTATTACCCTCTCTTGCTTACCCCTTCTTTATATCTCTGTTATTCATACACACACACACACACACACACACACGCACGCACAAACAAACACGCTTCCCCACACCCTCTCTCTTACACAATCTCTCTCTCTCTCTGTCTTCTCTCTTTAACACAGTGTATCATTTTCATCATTTTTTCCATTAAATTTATATTTATGTATGTCCAGGTTCCTCGGCTAGGTAAGGGAGACCGTGTGCAGATCAGTAAAGACTTGACGTTTGTGAGAAATGTTCAAGAAAGCAGTCGAAATGGATGGTCGGATGGCATGGAAAAGGTCAGTCAAACAAAACTTTTGTACAATATAAAGTTCTGTATGACTTGTTAACACTTTATGTGCCCATAAAGTACCAAGTCTGATACCAGCAATTGAGCCCCACTGTGCTTGGGTTTGGCATAAACCAGAGAAGAAAACTAAATGTAAAACCTCCCCCACTTCGAAAATGTTACTTATGAAAGGAATTGCCAAAAGCAAAATAAACTCGAAGGAATGCACTGATTCTATTGCTACGAATTACAAATGTTTAATACATTGTACCAAGTTTATAATACTTGCACATGCATGTGCTGGAAACAAAATATTGAAATATGATTGGCTTGGCGATAATTAAGAATACAAATCTTTCATACGGATAAATCAGTATGTCGCAAGACATCTAAACCCTGTATAGATCAAAATTGTAATCAATCAAAGCTAATCATTCATTTTAGGCAAAAATTAAAAAAAATTGTTTCACACATTTTTCGACTTTTGTTATTTTGGGAGACATAACGTCCAGTGGCCTTTCATCAGGAAAGTATGGTTACTACATATGGAGCCACTGGTGATTATGGCATAGGAAGGTCTTACCAGATTTTTGAATGTCGATTTGTGATCTTTTTAGGAAGCGCTTTGGGACCCAGGATTAAATTTTTAATATGGAATCCTATATCACTACGGATCAAATACAATATAAAGAGTTGGACCAGTGTAATAGCTTCTTTTAATGAGAGTATGTTTAAACGTGTTATTTAAGGTTTCAATGCATGCATTATAAAATGATTATTGTTTTCAACTTTGGATTTCTTGGAAGACAGGCGGCAAAAGTTTGTATCAAATAATCCTGTAGCCTTTGTCAAAACATTTGTAAATATATTGCATCCCTGTGCTTATGAGTGTTACGTTAGAGTTACTCATCAAATTGGATACTTTCTAACATTATTAGTTTATATATTAAACGTTACATCTTCACTGTTTCAGTCTCAATACTTCATTTCTATTTTAGTATCTAGGAATGGAAGGGACGGTCATAAACGTTACAACAGCCAGGTGCGATTGAGTGGTTTGGAGAGGATGAAGTCTTTGGATTTTTGATTTAAGAGTGTAATATTTAAAGATGTTTAACTACATGTAAAATAAAATGATTATCAAAAAAAAAAATCATGTCTATTTTCAGTGTCTAGGAATGGAAGGAACGGTGATGAACGTCGATTCCCGGTACGACAGCCGGGTACGATTGATTGGTGTGGAGAAGATGTGGTCATGGCATCCATGCTCCTTGATCCTCGTCAAGAAGAACTCATCAGATGATGACGAGCAGAGTGCTGAATCTACAGACCTCAAGCTAGGTTGGTTGGGATATTTAATAACCTTGCTGCTAACCTTGTCAGAGACAATTTTCCCTAGGCAACTTTCGCTGTAGTCCTCCCATATTTGATAATTAGCACCAAGGCGAGAACATTGGACCCTGCTTCATAAAACATGTTATCAATGATGGCAAGATATTAATCTACGTTTGCCACTCTCCAGGGGCGGATCCAGGATTTGCCGATAGGGGGGGCCTAAAATGTGAAAATCGCGCCGACCAATATCTCGCTCAGTGGGGGGGGGGGGGGGGGGGGGGGGGTAGTGATCATAATTTTTTTTCTCGTATTTGACCTCGAAAATGTGAAAATCGTGCCGACCAATATCTCGCTCAGTGGGGGGGGGGGGGGGGGGGGGAGGGGGGGGGGGGGTAGTGATTATAATTTGTTTTTCTCGTATTTGACCTCGAAAATGTGAAAATCGAACCTACCGATATCTCGCTCAGTGTTGGGGGGGGGGAGTATGCCTATTTTTATTTTGGTATATTGGTATTTGACCCTGAAAACTTTTTTTTTTTTTTTATAGAAAAAAAAAAAAAAAAAAACCAGGGGGGGCCCGGGCCCGTCGGCCCCCCCCCCCGTGGATCCGCGCCTGCCACTCTCCATCCTGGTGTTAAATGGTTACCCGGAAGGAAGTACCATACAAATGTTATCATTGTTATTATTGTTATATTCTATTACTAATCCAGATGGAAGTGGACAAACTGAATTGCTCGAGGCCTTGCTATCACTACTCTGGACAGATTCAGGCAAAGGAGGTAATGTAATAAAACCAGGTTATTTTAAGCAGTGATTGTAAGTTCCATTTTCACATTTCACTTTGTATATTATAACTCTAAGTCCATATCTGGTTTATCTATAATTTTAATGAATACCGATGTATTCATTATTTTGTGTAATGTTATATTCTTCTTTGCCATTTACTTCAATACTTTTCCTTCCTTTTCCTTTTATCTTTTGCTTGCGCTTAGAAACATTAATTTAGGTTTTCCCGACCAATTTCGTAAAAGCAGCAATCAATTTGAATAACGCGCATTCATGCTCGAGCAAATTTTCTCCACTCGTTGCTCCCCTGTTTCATTTTTAAACTTGTTGCATTCAATTTCGTTTCGAGTCACCGAATTTTCTAAACATGCACATTCAAATTAAAGCTTGGTTCAGTCAATTTGAAAATTCGTAAGGGTCATTCAATTTCGCCAATTTTGAGTGGGAGGTGAATTCTTTGGCGTATTGCGGTTTCATTTTCGTCTATGGGCAACCTCTTTCGCAATCAGGTCATTCAAATTAACACTAGACCTCATAATCATAGTATGAGACTCGATGTTCTTTCGGATATTCAGTGTTTCATGTTCATTCATTTATTCTTTTTCTCTATAATCCTTTCTGACATGATTTCACATTCTACAATCTTCTTATTTGTCTGATATATTTATATTATATTTTATGTTTTCTCTTTCTTTGGACCTTTTTTTATTTTTGTTGAAACATCTCCTTATTCATATCTTCACATTTGTTATAGGATTTCCCGGCCAAATTCGCGTGTTTGTCATTTGAATTCATTTACTTTGCATTTAAGTTAGCGCAGATCGGCTCTGTCATGCCAATTATCATTCAATTTTCCAGTTTTTGTATTTAATTTAGGATTGTGGTCGAAGGGTTTCGTAGATCTGTCATTCAATTTAGAAACTGCTCAACTAGCATTCAAATTAACATTCACTTGTCGAAGCGTAATTTTTATCATTCAAATTAACACCTGTCATTCGTATTCGTAATATTTGTATTCAAGTTGAATGTTATGGGGAAGAATTGCAACAAACGTTTACAGTTTTTAATAATGCAGTTAAAATGCATGATTTGCCATTGGGGTCTAAGATGTTATTCCATTTAGTTATTTTCAGGACAATGCAGATGGGTGTAGTCAGACATAAAGTAAAGAAGGGGCGAAATCAAGGGATATGGCATTTCTGCACGGACATGTTCATATATCCGGGAACGGTGGGGGTACCCTCAATCGCCCCTTTTTACTACAGACTCGGAATTTTACAAAAGTAATTCACATCGTCTCTTATACCCAGTACACTCCTCTGTTTTTCTTCAAGAGTTTCATAGTTTACTTGCCCGCTAGCAGATTGATAGCTAAAGACATGGCTAAATAATGAATCATGTTCAAATTGTTGACTCTAGTCCCTACCCCAGTCACAATATTGTACCCTTCTTCCCTAATGAAATTATGATGAAATTATGATAAATTTATGATGAAACATAAGACAAACAACTTCCTTACAGGAACATTTACAAATATACTGAGACCTTCAGGTCCGTAGATGCAAGTCGTTTTTTTCTTCTTAACAATCAAACTTAAATGCTGATGAATATCAGATAAATCTAATAAGTATAAGTGTATAAATGCAAGGAAATGAGATATTATGAAATACACATGAAAAAACAATCTTGAAAGAAAAGAATGCGCTATAAAAAGTGTGTAATAAACGAGAAATGTATATTGACCATCAATTTGAAAGCTACAAATGAATTAGAATGCTAAAAGTACACCGTCGCGTTGTCAGAAAATCGTGTTGCGCCAAATCGAATGACCAAATAGCGAAAGAAGCACATTGTTCATTAATTTGAATGAAACATACGTAGATTCTAACGAAAATTCCTTAGAAAAGGGAATATAAACCCGAGATATACCTGACTGCACTAAAACCGTCGAATTTGAACGCAAGACAAATTTATTTGAATGACAAACTCGCGAATTTGGCCGGGAAATCCTATAACAGAAGTATAGTAAGTGACAAATTAACATTAAATGAAAAGCAATGCACAAATGTCACAATATTGAATGCACGAAGACATACCACCGTGTATCCGGCGCGAATTTGAATGCTCTTTGCCCGCTTTTCTAAATTGAATGCTCGTTTTTCATGTCTCCGTGACAAGAGTATGAAATCGCATGGTACTAAATCAACTTGAATGACGCAATTAGCTTTTTGAATGTTGATCCACATAGTCATTCAATTTCGCACAAACTTGAATGAACGTAACGTTAATTCGGATGCTAAGTTTACGAAGTTGGGCGGAAAAACCTATATTAAGCGCTTTATAAATATAATGTATCATCATTAGCATTAATGTGGGGGTTAGCAACCGAATCCAATGACTCTGGTACAATAATAATTACAATGTAAAGTGCTTAGAAACGTAGTATTAAGTACCATACACATGTTACTGTTGTTATTATTGGTATCTTCTATCACTGATCCAGATGGAAGTAGACAAACTGAAATGCTCGAGGCCTTGCTATCACTACTCGGGACAGATTCAGGCGAAGGAGGTAATGTAATAAAACCAAGTTATTGTAAGCAGTGATTGTAAGTTCCATTTTCACATTTCACTTTGTATATTTAGACTCCATATCTGGTTTATCTATAATTTTAATTAATACCGATGTATTCATTATTCTGTGTAATGTCATATTCTTCTTTGCCATTAACTTCAATACTTTTCCTTCCTTTTCCTTTCATCTTTTTCTTGCGCTTAGAAACATTTATATTAAGCGCTTTAAAAATAAAATGTATTATCATTATTATTAATGTGGGGGTTAGCAACCGAATCCAATGATTCTGGTATATAATAATAATTACAATGTAAAGTGCTTAGAAGCGTAGTATTTTGTACCATTCACATGTTAATATTGTTATTATTGGTATCTTCTATTACTGATCCAGATGGAAGTGGACAAACTGGACTCGCCAAATCATTGCTATCACTACTCAAGACAGAAGCTGGCAACTCATCCGATAGTGATTCAGGCGAAGGAGGTGAAGAATCGCAACTGATCAAGGCCGCTAAGAGAGGCAATGTTGAACGTGTCGTGGAGATTTTATCAATATCACCAGAAAAGGTTAACCTATTTTAAATAAAAACTGTAAATCCAAATACTTTCAGGGCATTACACTTTTGTGAATCTTGCCCATTGACAAAATGCATGACAGTTTTATGCACTTGACATTTTCTTGTTTTCCAATATGTCTTTCAATACGGAGTTGAATTTGTTATAATGTACATCGAGTTCCCAGTAGAAGTTTTATTATTGCAACTTTAATACATAGTTCTAAGCTGCTTTATTGATATGTAGTTTATCTTTTTACACATCACATCCTTCAAAGGCAAGCATCGTGGTATCACTCATTACTGTCATATATCAGAGGTCCCAGTTTGATCCCGGCTCAATGCTTGTATCCTTGCACATGGTTTTCTTCCACATTTGTCGCTCTCAAGTGAATTAAATTGGTAATGCTTGGGTAATGATAATTGCAAGTCCCTCGGGAAGAGCCATATTGATATTAGTGAGACTACCTTAGGCAAATATCTCTGTGCTTTCATGCTTATTATATCACAGGCAAATGCAAAAATTGGAGGGAAGACAGCCCTACACAGAGCAGCTGCCCAGGGTCATCTTGAAGTAGTCCAGGCACTTATTGAGTCAGGGGCTGAGATAGAAATCACGGATGATGATGGGGACACTCCGCTTCATTACTCTGTCGGAGGGTAGGTCATGTGGCAGGCATTTAACTGACATTTGCTCCAACAACAATCGCTATGGTGACAATTGGTTTGACAATTTCTTGTTGAATGTAAAGGGTTAAGGCTCGCCGCAAAGAAAACAAGCGTTGAGTTTCTTTTTACATGTAAGGTAGATCAATGGGAAATGTGGACAACTAAGGTCCTGTGCATATTCAACGAGCTCTGTGTTTTACATGGAAGTCACAATAATGTGAAATGTATTACACTGCCATATCTGAACGAGACCTTAGGGGTTAGGGTTGTGTTTGGGTTTTAGGTAAGGCTTAGGTTAGGGCTAGGGTTAGGTATAGTGTTTGTTTTAGGGTTGAACTTAGGAATCCGGTTAGTGTAGGAAGTTACTGCAGAGAGATTGGAGCATGTGTCTTGCAATTTTGACAGATACATGTCTGATGTGATATACAATGTACAGCCAAAGCCCTGTAGAATTCTCATACTTTAGTGGGTACGTCTAGTGGATCACATGGTTCTAAGTCCTGCCGCAGCCCACTGATGTCCTTTGGCAAAATATTAATCTATGTTTTCTACTCTCCACCCATGTGATGTAAATGGTATCCGGTAAGGAATATTTTCCGTGAGTGCATTATCAGGGTAGCTCAGCTATAATGCCAGGGTATAGTACTGTACTAAGAAACATAATATTGAGCGTAAAAAAAATGTTGATTTTTTGTTTTGTTTTCTTCTTCTTCTCCTTCTTTTTTGTATTACTTTTAGTACAGAACCCTCTCTATGTAAATGTGTGTTTTATTTTTAAACCATACCACAGAGATGAACCAACTATCACAAATTATTTGATTGGTAAAGGAGCAGATATAAACAGAGGTAATGATAAAGGACAGAGAGCGATCCACCAAGCAGCTTACAAAGGGTTTGTTGACTGTGCAAGGGTCTTGATTAACCATGGATGTGACGTTAATGTACAGGTATGTCTTTCTATAGATGTGAGAGTGACCTAATAGGGCTGCCCATTTTTTTCCCCGATTTTACCCCTATTTTCCAGATTTTTGCCCTTATTTTCCCTTATCTTCCTGATTTTTCTCTATTTTTAACCCAATTTTCTCACTCAAAAGGGGGGCATTTTCGTAAGATGCCATTTTTTTCTTCCCCAAATCCTTTTTTCTTTTCTTTGTACTCAAGGGGGGCGTGGTTGAAAACCTTTTTTTTTTTTTTATAGTGCTCACTATCACCCCTGAAAAAGATAAAGATAACAAAAGTTGATGTTCTGAAATTCAAAGAAATTGGTAAATTATAAATTAAGTAGTTGAGGAGAGGAATGAGATAATTGTTTGGGAGTAGTCATCCTGATCATGAAATAAATTGCGGTTAATATCTTTTAAGAATACAACTATTACATCCATGAATTCATTTACCTTGGTGATAGGTAACTGACAGTATTTACTACACATGATATTGCAGTTGATTGGAATACCTATCATACAATTAGGCAGTCAATTACGAGCATAGAAGAATTGGGAATATGACATAATTGCTACATAACTTCCATTACTTTGATAAAAGGATACAGAGGGAGATACTCCCCTCCATGATGCTATAACGAAGAGCAAGGTAGATGTCGTTGAACTATTGGTAAAAGTTCCAGACCTCGATGTGACTCTGGCTAACAAGAGAAAGTGTACAGCTCTACAGTATGCAGCTTTAAGGGGCAAACCAGAGTAAGTACTCCCCTGGTCGTATCAATTTATAATGATCTCGAATTTGTACGCATGACCATTAAAAATGTCATGCAAATAAAAGGGGTGATTTTCAGGGGTGTAAGAATGTTGGAAAAAAGAGTATGTTTTTTAAAAGAGCAAGACACTTTATAAAGAGGGGGTCATATCTTCACAGTGATTGCAAGCATATGAATAAATTTGTACCTGTTTTCAGAAAAATAAAGACTTTTTGTGAATTTGTAGTCAATAAGCCCCCAAATAGGGCTATATTTAGGGCCCATTTCTACTTGCCAAAGCATGTGTTGTACAATGGGCATTATTCTCTTTCTGAACAAGGGCAAATCTATTTAACAAGTTATCTTGATTTAAATGCAAGGGGCGTGGAAAAGGGTGCGGTCACTCTTTTAAATGTTTAGAAAAGATATTACATCCATCAACTTATGATTATGAAAATTTCCTGTCTGATCTTAATATTTTCATTTTATTTTATTTTTCATTTTAGAGCTGCTGAGTTAATTGCAGAGAGTTGCCCTCAATCTATTGTTGTTGCATGGGATGACGGCCACACCGTATTGCATATCGGTGCAGTCAATGGCCATGTAGAAGTCATGAAGGTTATTATGTCTGTAAAGGTAATTTACTTGGATTACTGTAAAGGTAATATACTGTAAAAGTAATATACCCTAGGCTAGCAAAATGTTAAGGCACATAAAGACCCGTCTGGAATGCAAAAGACACAATTGCTGGTGATAATCTTGAATTTAAAACTTCTGTTGCTTTCTTTGTACACTCTTTGCATTGTCACTTCTTTGCTATAAATGCAATTTTGCACAAAACAGTAGGCACCAGTTGACTGAAGGATTGCTTTGTGCAATGTGTACACAATGGCTCTAAAAAATTACACATTTTCTGGTCTTGATAATTAGCTCAATGAAAAACATCTTAATACCAGTATAGATTGATCTTGCAATGGAAACAGTTATGTAATTTTGAAGCCTTTGCTAAAAATGTATGATTTTCAAATATTATGCGTCTGCATTTCAGTTAGGACTGTATGTACCTCTCCCGTATAGTAAGCTACAAGACAAGTATGAAACATAAAAGCAAATGTTAATGTTTTAGAAAAAACATTTCCCCGTCTGCATGTAACTCGTTTTGATTTTCCATGTTTGTGCACTTCTGATTTTACAAATGTATTGGATTGGAATAGATATATGACAGTTGAATATCTGTAGTTGTTATGATATGGTCTATGTGTAAAGATACATGTACCTGAAAGTCAACTGTATTTGTTTAGTTGAAGCTTGTACATGTACATTTAGGCTTTCAATACAAGATACACATGCAATGTTAATCTCTTGTTTTAACATAAAGACTATCTCCCATTTTTCATTTAACTCAGATATTACATGAAATCCAATTAAGGTAAATCAATTTCTTATTTAGATAAGGAGGAAACTGATTTATCTATTAAAATGACCAAATAATGAAAGTTGTATATTTATGCTGATGGAAGGATCATGGGTTGGATGTCAACGCTAGGAACGTGCAAGGAGATACAGCACTACACCTGGCCGCACATAAAGGACAATCCCACAGCATAGAGTTTCTGGTGTCACAGGGTGCTGATATCAATCTTCGAGGTAAAGATGGTTACACTGCCCTGCACCTCCTTGTCGGCACTGCTGAGCTTCGTCCAAGTTCTATCAAAGACACCCCTACACTGAGGAAGGTTTGTCTACGTGTGTGTGTGCCAATAGATAAGAGTAGGAGTGTTTCATAGTAGAAGCCCGGTGTGCAGTAATAGAAAATAAATTTGATACAGAAATTATATTCCCCAAAACTAAAATTACTGAGTCATTTGAAATAAACCACAATTCGTGGGTGCATTTTTTTAAAATCCAAAACATAAATAATAATAATAATAATATAAACAGTGCTTATAAAGCGCTTACCACCGACGTCTCTGAGCGCTATAACAAACAAAATACAATGATAAACAATTACATATTAAACAAAACAAATAAGTGCAAATAAACCTACGAATAACAATACATGTGAAATATACAGAGTGAGTTAATCATCAAAAGTAGTTTTTGAATAAATGCGTCTTAAGACGAGTTTTGAATTAGTTAGCAGTTTGACACTTTTTGGCATTTGAAGGTAATTTGATCCAAAGTTCAGCAGAAGCTTTGCAAAAGAGCGATGTCCATAAAGAAAGAGTTGACACCGAAGTAGACACGAGGCTTAATTGTGAAGATGATCGTAGATTGCGTGAGGGTTTGTATTCTTTGATTAGTTCTTGCAGATAAATTGGTGCCAATTCATGAGACGCATCATTTTAATTGCTAGGGTTAATTTCCTACTGCTGCCACCATTAAAATTAAGGAGTTCAAAAGCAACGTTCATATACGATAGCAACTGACTCCATCTAGTCATTAAACAACAAATCTTGTGATTCTAGTTTGAATCCAATATATTAATACTCATTCGGAGGAATCTCCATAAACATCTTTTCTGAAGCAACTTGTACCTTTCCCCAAATAATATCCAGTGGTCCTATATTTTTAAGTATCCTAACTCGGTGTTCCAATTAAAAATACCAAATCACTTTACATTTGTGCAAAGATTGATTGACTTGATGCTCTGTACTTTTTTCCAGATTCGTGAGCGTTTTAGAGATTGTGGAGTGGATAACAATGCTGCCGCTGCACTTTGCTACATGGTTCTTAATGGAGCGTCCATAGACCTAGATAATGTACAATGTCGAACACCGCTGTCTTGCATCAGAGATGCTGAGCTGAAGAAGACTTTGAAGAAGATTGCTCGTGAAAAGATGTAAGTTAATGTCCTTTGGGACCAACTCTGGTTTTCTTCTTTACCTGTCTATAAGGACAATGTGCAACAATTTACTAAATTATTGCTTTGTGCAACACAATAGCATCGCAAAATTACCCACCACTTCTAGTCTTAAATAGCTCCAAAACAGCCCATTTAACACCAGTGAAAATGAATCTTGCACTGGAAACCGTGTTTGATACTGGAATAAATCATTTGTATATTTATCACACGATACATGTGACAGAGAGATTATTGCTTTGGTATATAAAGAATTAAAGAAGATTTTAAAAATCATATGAGATCAAAATAATGTAATTTTTACTGTTCAATCTTTTTTAAATGATAGGCAGAATATTCTGTCTACATAATGCTCTTCATACTCCTCAAACCTGATGTTAATAAATATTTACCATTTTAATGCCCCTAAACTATTTTTAATTCTTTTTTCAAAAATTACATAATTTCTAGTCTCATCATATATTTTCTTTTTGCTATTGCATCTTTGAATCACTAGTTCTGTTTTAATTTTAGTCGATTAATGCCATATTCACATTTGACCCTATACCATTTCTGGGGCCTGAATTGATCTCTTCTGAATTCTACATGATTGGGTTCCTTATTTACCTCTACTCTTCGACTTTTATTTTTGTTGCAAAATCCTGTCTCCATTTCTCATCTAAATGATCTTACATAATAAGAATTAAATTTTCTTCCCTAATTGCAATGGCCCGTATTCTTTATATGTCTTTATGTCTAGGATATTATGCATGTTATCAAAATGTTTTCCAGACCTGATGATATGCCAGCACAAGAGGACCTCGGGGAAGATGAGGATGTGACGAACGGACGCCTGAGCAGTAATTCCATCAGTGTTGACAATGACGATATTATCGTAAAACAAAACGATGGTCTGAGCGGCACTGATAAAGGCTCTCCAAATCTGATAAGACAGGACTCGGCTGAGAGAGAAACTTGCAAGCCAGAAATTGAAGGTAAATTAACATCTACATATGAAATAAAGAACTTAAGCCTGCTGCACACTTCACCATCTGACTATGACCCGATTCTGGAAGAACTTGTGATAGCATTTTAAATGAACAATTAAATATGTACACTTTCAATGACCAAGGAGCTGACTAGTCATAGGCTATGCTCATGAGCGGCGATTTCTTTTCATGACCGGGGGACGAAATGCGAGGGACGGGGAAGCAGTGGCGTATAATGAGCAAAAACTTTTTTTTTTTTTTTTTTTTTTGGGGGGGGGGGGGGGTGGGGGGAAGGGGTAGAAGAAAAAAAATCCGCATCCCCACTCTTACATGGTACATGCAGGCCCCGCGGAACGTTTTTCAAAATGGGGGGGGGGGCTAAAGTATTTTCGATCAGGTAGAGCAAAGCGAGTGAAGCAAGTGGAGCGAAAATTGGCGTAGGGTCCAGGGGCAAGGCCCCGACGGGGGTCAAGGGGTGTAGACCCTTGAGGCTCAGGGGTTTAAGGCATTTGATAGCGGTCAGCTGAGCATCCAGGGGGCGGAACCCCCGTAAGGTCAGGGTTTTTAGTCATTTAATCGCGGTCAGATGAGCAACCAGGGACCAGCCTTAGGGCCCTTGGTGGGGTCCAGGGCACAGAGCCCCAGGAAGCTAAAGGGAAAAACCATGCCATTTCAGTAACATGTGTAAATCACTGGTATCGAGTTAGAAATAAACCTAGTTTGGATTTTATTAGGGGGCAACTACCCCAAGCCCCCCCCCCCCCCCCCCCATAGTGAGGTGTGTAGTGACGGAAGTGACTACCCCCCTCAATGGTTTTAGAAGTTTTTTTGTATTAACAAATTACATTCCTTAGCAAAACAATAGTATTAAAACAAGCAATATACCTTTTTCACACTTCACTTTTCTAGAATATTTACTATACACTTTGAAGAATATTATGCGAGGGAGCGTAGCTCCCGAGCGAGAAGATTTTCGCACTATATTTGTCTAAACGCTGCACTCTTGGGCCCTCAAGAGCATAACAAGTTTGTTGCAGTCTTTAGTCAGTATTTGTTATACACTTATTTTTTTTCTCACTTTTTCAATTTGTCAGGGGACCCCCCCCCCCCTAAAAAAAATTGAGGGGGGACGGGTCCCCCGCCCCCCCCCCCCCCCCCCGGGATCGCCGCCCCTGGCTATGCTTAATAAAATCTAAATTGCAGGGATTTCATGCTCCATCGGAGGGGGAAAAGCTAAATCTGCTCAGAATCGCAGTAACGTCGGACCATTATAGCGACACTGTTTACCGTCTTGTATGTGAATGTATCTTTAAGACTGCCGGTTAAGACTGTTACAGGGGCATCCAAATATATCAAAATTGTAAAGAATCACCATCCACCCATTTTTCAAAATTTCCCAAAACTTTGTAATACCTTTAAGGAGCCCAGTTGGGATACTGAATTCAGACAAGGATTAAGAGTTTGAGTTTGAGTTTGAGTTTGAGTTTATTAACAGCAAAAATAATAACAAGTAAAACGTAAAAAATGTATCAAGCATGATTACATAAAATATAACAATATAACACAAGATCGAACATAACAAATGAATAATATAAATATTTTTTACAAAGTATGTCGTATACAAATGGAATAAAATATTAGAGTAGAGAACGGTACAACGAATCGTCTTCTTTCTCTAATAATTAAATGAAACAGCAAAGTTTCCGCGCTTCGCGCAGGAGGGGGGCAACTGAATTCAGACTAGGCTTAAGACTCGATCGAGAACGGTACAACGAATCGTCTTCTTTCTCTAATAATATGATAAAACGTGAAAACTTCCGCGCTACGCGCGGGATGGGCGAAAATTATTTCAGACAAGGATTAAAAGTAATTTAAAAGTCAAAGCTTCCGCGCTTCGCGCGCGCGGGAGGGGAAAACTGAATTCACACAAGGACATGATACAACGAATCGTATTCTTTCTCTAATAATTTAATAAAACTTGAAACCTTCCGCTTAATGAAGTGTCAAAGCTTCCGCGCTTCGCGCAGGACGGGAAAAACTGAGAAATAAATTAGTTCCTGGCCCCGTATTTATAGGGTTTAATTGGTAGACATTGGCATTAATATATTTGTCGGTAATTGGTGGCTAGTTTTGTCGGTAATCGGTGGTCTCTACACCTTCCCGGCCCCTCAGCCACTGACAAAGGTCTAGCGACGCCCCTGATAACAACACAGTTTATTTATTTTATTTTATTTTATTTTTTTTTGTTGAATTTTTTAATTTGAATTTATTTATTAACAACAACATAACACAATGTTACAAAATGTATTCAAGTGGGTAACAAAAATAACATGTTGTATACATATACATGGGTTACAAAGAAAAAGAAAATATCCATAGTTGAACCATACAAATTAAGTTAATCATATATCATGTCATATCAAACCTGTGAATTAGCTATAACTTAATAATATGTAGAGATTTATGGCTGGAATTGAAATTCACAGAGTTCCAATAACGTATAAGTGATTCAAATAAAGGATATTTTTAAACTTAAAAACTTAAAAATGTTGTTAAAGGGAGAACCAAAAGTTAGCACGAGTGCTAGTCGGGATTGGTTCTCCGAGTTTCTAAAACTGTATGCAAAGTCATATTAACATTTATTTTGTCTTAATATCATATTATTTGATCCTTACGATTCATCTCTGCTAAGGAGTTTAATTCTGAGATTTTGACGAAATGATGATCTTGTTTTTTCTTCTCTTATATTTATGGGCAAATTATTCCACAGCTTTGCTCCAATGAAGGAAATTGAAAAAGTCCCACGTGTCTTACTACATTTAGGTAATCGTAGCATTAAATGTTCTCTCCCTCTTGTTCTATACATGTGATTCATTAAAACAAAGTAATCCATTAACGAATGTGGTAGATGTCCTTTCTGCAGATCATATACAAATGTCGATACTGAATGCTCGAACAGATTATGCACATCTAATACCTGTAGACGTACGAACAGTGCCTTCGAACTCGTTCTAAATGGGGAAAATGTTATCACACGCATGGCCATTTTCTGTGCCAATAGTATGCAATTTAAATGACTTTTATAGCAACTTCCCCAAACTTCAATACCATAAAGTATGTGCGGCTGGATAAAGGATTTGTACAAGAGCATGAGAATGTGCTTAGGTACATAGTGCCTCAACTTACACAGCAGTCCAATCTTCCTCCGTATACACTTATTAACGTTCTGAATTTGCTCCTTCCACATCAAGGTTTCATCAATTTGAATTCCTACGAAAGATGCTACACTGACTCTATCTATCACTGTATCACTGAGTTTTAAAATACCCCTAATTTCACATGATTGCCTTTGTCCCTTAATGAGCATATAATTTGTTTTCTTTAAGTTTATTGTTAACTTGTTAACAAAACACCATTTTTGTACTTCCAAAAAATTGATATTTACTTCATTCATATCTATTTCTTTCTGTCTTTTATCAAAAGTATGAAATAGGTTTGAATCATCAGCAAATAATCTAAATTCAAAATATTTAGTAGAAGATGGTAAATCATTAATATATAATAGAAACAAAGTGGGCCCGAGGACTGAACCTTGAGGGACACCATATGTTATCCTTCTCCTACTTGATACTATTTCCTTGTAGCATAAGACTTGCGATCGATTTGAAAGGTAACTTTGAAACCATTGTAATACTATGCCTCGTATACCGTAATTTTTTAACTTTCCTAAAAGGATTTCGTGATCAATAGTATCGAATGCTTTCTTAAAATCTATAAAAATACCTAGCGTTGGTTTCGTTTATCCATTGATTTTATAAGTGTATTTACAAGATTTATCAATGATAACTTCGTACTATATCGCTTGCAAAAACCGTACTGATGTTCATACAAAATCTTGTTAGATTCTAAGAAATTCATTAGACGACCATTAGCTAATTTCTCAAAGACTTTTGCAATGACCGGTAGAACAGAAATGGGCCTGTAATTTCCAGGGTCGGTCTTTGGTCCTTTTTTGTATAAAGGAGTCACTTTTGCCGTCTTCAATGCATCTGGGAACTCTCCCTTTTCTAATGACAAATTAAATATGTACGTCAGTGGCGCAACAATATAGGGTATCGCATCCTTAATTAATCTTACTGGCAATTTGTCATATCCATGGGATTTCTTAGCATCGAGAGCATTTAGATTATCAAAAACTTCCGTTTCTTTTATGGGTTTCCAAAAGAAGGATTTGTCATTTCTTCTAGCTAAATAGTTTTCGAAATCAAGATTAACAGTTGGAATCTTCTTTGCTAATGTTGATCCAATAGAAACAAAATAATTATTAAGTTCATTAGATATGCCCTCATCTGAAGACACAACTTTGTTTGTTCCCTCATCACAAATAACTAACTGTTCAATCTTTGTTTTCTTATTTTTATCATTTATACTAATTAACTCTTTGATAATTCCCCAGGTCTTCCTCATATTATTTCTATTTTCGCTAAAGGACTCGCTATAATACATTCTTTTAGCATTCTTTATAATAGTTACTAACATATTTCTATATTTCTTGTATTCATTTCCATACTCTTAATTAAAATTTGATGACCTATATTTTTTATACAGACTATGCTTCTTCCTGATAGATTTTACAATACCTGTTGATATCCAAGGCTTTTTTGGTGTAGATCTTTTCTTTGAACTGCTGAATGTCACATTAGGTGCATGTTTATCACACACATTTACAAACATATCATAAAAATTCTCATAAGCTACATTCACATTTCCATTTCTATATATATGCTGCCAATTCAGTTTTGACAAATCTTCTTGAAATAGACAGACGTTGTACTTTCTATAAGATCGAGTAACCTTCCTCACAAAGGAGCTCTTTCCTGAACCATTTCGACCTTTAAAAATCACAAAAATTGGAAAATGATCCGAAACATCAGTTTCAATAACGCCTGAATGAATGGCGTAATTATGAACATTAGTATACACATGATCAATGAGAGACGAAGTCAAATTTGTCATCCTGGTTGGCGACGAAATTATCTGTTGCATTCCTGTAGATTATATTGCGCTCAAAAAATCAGATATCTTTGGCATACCTGTGAGTGAAAGATCAATATTGTAATCACCTATTAAAACTACATTTGCTCTACCAATATTTATATTTTCTAATACACCAAGTAAGCCATTTAGAAACTCATCAATGTTCGTATTTGGTTTCCTATAAATCACACCTATCACAAAGTTATCAATATTATTCTTAGGGTCCGTTTAATCGACACTTTTTCACCCTAGAATCACGGTTTCTAAAGACGTTTAGTTTAAAACGCAATGCGTTCAAGCGATTTTTTCGTCGGTCGTAAAAATAAACGTGTTTGAAAACACAAACATGAAACGCTGAAAAAGATGCGTTTTGTATCATGATTCTGCAGAATCACGGTCGCTAAAATTCGATTGAACGGACGGAGTTTTCAATCATGATTGTATGACGGAGCCTGTTCCGGTTTGGGCAAAAACCGCGCGCCTGCTTTTCATGCAATTTGCGTTTACTATACCATGCTCTTTATCGTGGCCTGTTCCGTTATGTTATACCTTGTTTTCCTTCTATCTTTTTCTCTTTCTGTCTTTCCTTATGTTATTCTTTGTTTCTTCCTTCTATTCTTATGTTTTTTTTCCTTCTATCACCTTCTCTTATGTTATTCTTTATTTTTATAATTCTATCACTTTCTCTTTTGTTATTCTTTGTTTCTTCCTTCTATTCTTATGTTAATCGTTGTTCTTTTCTTATGTACTTCTTTGTTTTTATAATTCTATCACACTCTCTTTTGTTATTCTTTGTTTCTTCTTTCTATTCTTATGTTAATCTTTGTTTTTCCCTTCACTCACATTCTCTTTTGTTTTTCTTTGTTTCTTCCTTCTATTCTTATGTTATTCTTTGTTTTTTACTTCTATCACCTTTTCTTATGTTATTCTTTGTTTTAAGCATTCTATCACTTTCTCTTTCTGCCTTTCCTTATGTCATTCTTTGTTTCTTCCTTATATCACCTTCTCTTACGTTATTCTTTGTTTTAATAAGTCTATCACTTTCTCTTTTTGTCTTTCCTTATGTTATTTTTTGTTTCTTCCTTCCATCACCTTCTCATTCTTTGTTTTATTATTGCGATCTATGCTCAAAACAGCAGTCGACAGTCGGCCGTAAACAATTCCAAAAAGCGCGCGCCGAAGTTGACCTATACTTCCTGGGTCAAACTGCGAGGGTGATGCGGAGTGGCTGGGCTCGAAATGAGCTAGAATCAGCGTTGATGAAAAATCGCTTAAACGCTAACCGCAATGACCTTGTTTTTTGTAACGGCGTTTTGATTTGTGATTCATGTTTGTGATTCTAGCTTCGAAAATTCGATTGAACGCACCCTAAGACACTTTTAACCACAAGCTTTCTGCATGAGCAACGTTAAAGCCCAAGTCCACTCCAAAAATAACTTACTTTCAATAGAACCAGAAAAATCAGACAAACCAATCAAAACAAGTTTGAGCAAAATCGGATAACTAATAAGTAAGTTATGAATTTGTAATGACATGAAAAACTTTGAAAATCACTACACAAATTGGCAACTTACTCATGAGTCTGTGACGTATGGTCCTCACTATCCACTAATTATTTTCTTTATATTGATAATATAAATTTCCTATTTTCACCATAAGAATCTTATTTCTTCACACCAGCATCCAAGTTAGATTGTTAGTAATATGTTTTTGTGTGGATGCACAAATAAAGAGTAATTTTTGTCCACTTAAATCATGAAAAATCGAATTTTGATAAACTATTTATATAAAAATCAATAATTATGAAATACAATACTCAGAAAATAGTCTCAATTCTTCAAAATTCATAAAATTTTTTGGGCATTTGTCATGCACGCAATATGATACAAATCATATAACCTGGGCAAAGGCATGGGGAAATCAATTTTTAGGGGAAAAAAGGTAAATTAATGGGATTAAACTATATAAAACAATTGATAAGTTGTGAGGACATGACGTCACAAACTGATAACCATCCTGGCAAATTGTGTTGTGATTCTCATTGTTCCATAGTTTTACATACTTTTTCAAAAAATCATAACTTTCTTATTAGTTATCCGATTTTGCTCAAACTTTTTTTGATTGGTTTGTCTGATTTTTCTGCTTTTATTGAAAGTAAGGTATTTTGGGAGTGGACTTGCCCTTTAAATTCAAGTATTTCATAATTCACTTGTTTGTGAATGTATGCTCCTACTCCACCTCCTCTCTCATTCCCCTGGCGGCAGTTAACCTCCAAAACATAATCTGTTAATGGGAATGTGTCTACACTAGTAACATTCCAAACTTCTGAAAGGGCAATAATATCAAATTTGTGCTTTATAGAATGATCATACAGTAGGTGCAATTCATTAATGTTTTTATTTAATGATCTAATATTTACATGAGTGATACTAAATGAATTTTCAAATACGTTTTGCAATGTACCGTCAGAGTCACTTGGACTAGTATTGTATGAGGATACATCAAATGTATATTCTTCATCATTATTAATATCTATCATTATTAAAAAATAATAAAGAAGTCGGTTTAACTGTATAAAGAGTATATTTAGCCTAGGCTAGGAAGTGGAGCTTGAAGTCTCCGTAGTCAATGTCATCCAGACCCAGATCAAAAAGATCATCTGGGCTCTTGACAACCTTGAACTCTCCATTGTTCATTTTGCAGGAAATGTTCCCATACCTGCTTGTGGCGGATTTTACATTTGGTGCAACCTTCGCCCTCATCAGTAGTGCATGGCGCATTGCACTCAGGTCTTCATTTATATATACACCTTTCATTGTCTCCTTTCTTTTAGATTGAAACGCGCACTGTACAATTTGTCCCTCTTCCTTCTGGATTGAAATCGCACGACGGTTTGCCTGCTCTTTCCTCCTTCTCTCTTTTTTCCAAGGCGATGGCACGCTGAAATGTCCTCCGAACGGATATCCACTCCAGCCTCCTTTGCAACTGCTTTCACACTGTTGATCAGCTGATCCTCAGTCTCCTCCTCCTGAGATTCTGGCAGACCAGTAAGGCGGAGGTTATCCCTCCTCATCTCTTGCTGCATCTCATCCTGCTTGAATTGGATTCGCAGGAGATGAGGGTTCAGATTTGCTTTAATAGTAGAGAAACATGCCTCCTTCACAGCATCAATGATCTGTGGCAATGCAGCTTTAATAGCTGGAAATGATTTGTGAGATTTGACTGTCTCCAGCCATACTCTCGCTTAGCTGCTCAGACAGCCCATGATTGAGCTGTGTGTTGATGCTGCCCCCATCAGCTGCCATGCCCCTCGCTTCTTGTACCGCCTCGTCAATGCCCAAATGGGCAATAAAAGGCTGCCTCTTTGATGGCTCCTGGCCTTGTGGTGTAGGTAGAAATTTTCCTGGCATATTTGTGTTCTTGTTGTTACGCATTCTGAGATTTCGATGCATGGTTGTACACAACAAACTGAATAGATGGGACTGCAAACAAGTTTTGTTATCCAAAGCTATGGGAAGCGTTTACTACTTCTGGATATACTATGGTTTCCTGTAATGTTTAGGATAAACCATCTCCTCTATAGTGATCAGCAAAGCGTCTATTTTACAAACACAATAACATGGAGAGTAATGCAATTCTGCAAAATATCAAATATTAAGCAAATCCTCAGAGCACATCCTCATGCAGAGCTGGTTCTATTATTAGCAACGTCAGTTTATATACTCGACATAATTTTTGCAAGTACTACTGATGAAGTACCGGATCATCGTCTTTGTACATTGTGCAGCAACGAAGCATATACAACGTCTCACGACGTGACAGATCGGTTTTTTTCCAGGATGTTCGGGTGGACATTAATGCGCCAAATGTGGTTCTCAAATTGCAAATTGCAAAAGATCCCTACTCTTACATACATTGTGTGCGGGCAAGCCAGAATCCGAGGGTAATAATGTAAAGCGCTTTGAAACTCGGACATTCCCGATGTATTAAGCGCTATAAAAGCAATAATATTAATATTATACTCTTGGAGGGAGTAGGAGAAAGCAGTTTTACGTCATATTACTCCAGGAAGTGCCTGAAAATGCGTCTAATGTGGTTCTAAAATTGCAAATGCTTCCTACTCTGGAAGGATGTCAGAACCCCCTCCCAAACCCACCCCCGCTTGGTAGGTCCACTGCCTCGCCGCTAAAGCCTCGTTCTGTCGCTTCATCGTTTTATATATATTTCACCCCATGTAATTTTGTGCCCCCCCCCCGCAAAAAAAAGTTTTTGCTCATTACTCAACTGATTTTAAGAGTAAATAAGTCAGTTTGTGGATGATATCTGCGCATGGGCAGATAAAGGTCATTTGATATAAAAACTTCGAGTCCACTACGGTGTGCATGCATGTTCACAAAACTATGTAATCAACGGTACATTCTAAGATACACAGATGGAAGGATTTTCAAGAGGGCTAAGAAAAGGTATTCATGAAGCACCACCATGAATTTCGGCAGAGATTATTCTAGAATGCACAGAGTGGGATTTGAAAGATCTGTTGCCTGTTGGGGGTCATTTGTACCATGTGAATGTGATATCTATTAGAATTACAGGAGAAAATGTTTGTTAAAGAACCTGTATAGAAAGGCCACCAAATATAGTGGCCATTTTATTTGTTTTCCTTGGGTGGCCTAAATAGACAGGTTTGACTGTATTTTTTATTTCTTACAGGTTGGGATGCATGTGATTAATTTGTTCTGCAGTTTCATGTATACTCACGTTTCAGTGAAGCTAGTTTCAAGACCTTTTGTTTTTAATGGCTATTTTGACTTTCGAGATGAAAAATGCAGCAGGATTTTTCTAAACTAACAGAAAGCTTGGTGATTTGAATCATGAAGCCGCAATTGTATTCACCATTGAGGACTTGTGTTTAATATTGCTATTCACAATTAGTCCTTTTCTGTAAAGATGTTTGAAGTGTTGTAAAAGAAAAGTTACCTTAAGAACGTGACAAAGGGATGAAAGTCCATGTGGCCTTTGAACTAAAAATCCTTAGCTTTTTCCTATCAATCAAACATAAGCTAGCAATTCTGTGACGTATCTTCCGAGGTTCCCTCCCATTTGCTCTGTACTAAAAATTTCAGAAATGGCTATTTTCCCTAAAGAACATGTTCAATTACACATGCACCCAGTAATCATTGCAAATATGTTTTTATACAATCCTTGTGTGAAACAGATATATTACTTCATTAATTAGTAGACAGAAATATGATATTTTATGTACAGAGCATATGAGAGAGAAACCCACAATGTGCGTCACAACGTTGCCAATTTGTGCCTCATTGATTACAATTTCAGAAATTCATAACCAGCATATTTTTGGTTGCAATTCGTTCTAACTTTGACTAAACTGTTTCACTCAAATTTCTCCTTTCATTAAAACTAACTTATTATTAGGATGCACTTACCATTAAAGATGAGCAATGGATGCCTGTGAACGTGTTCTTCCGATGGTTTCGTGAAACATTCCCATGTCCAGTATATACCAAATTATGAAGCCTACTAAAAATAAATGTTACTACTGTTATTATTGGTACTTTTTTCCACCGATCCAGATGAAATTGGACAAATTGAAATCCTCAAAGCCTTGCTATCAATATTCAAGACAGAAGCTGACAGCTTATCCGATAATGATTCAGGCGAAGAAAACGAAGAATCTAAACTGATGAAGGCCGCTGAGAGAGACAATGTTAAACGCGTAATGGAGATGCTATCCACATCACCAGAAAAGGTAATCCTGTTTTACTTCAAACTGTAAATCCAAACACTCTCGAGACATTACAATTTTATGACTATACTGATAACAGTTTTGTGGCAAGAAAGTTTCACGAAAGGTAAATGTAATCTGTTTTGGTCTAATTTTAATAGTCATTAAACATTTGTGAATCTTGCCAACTCACGAAATACATAATTAACAATGTCATGCAATTGACAGTTTCTTGTTTGGCAAAATGCCTTACAATACAGAGTTGAACTTCTACATGTACGTTGTGGAACCCAGTAGAAGTTTTATTATCGCAAATTTAAAGCTGCTTCGTTGATATTTTGGTATGTTGTGCTATGTCCCATTTGCAGGCAAAAAAATGAAAAGTTTAAATTCCAGCGGCATTTGAAAGACAATACTAATATAATTAGAACTTCCCTCAAAACGAAAGGGCTTGAAAAAGGCTTTTAGTGGGAAAAAAACGACCATTAGTTGTCGAATCGACCTAAGTGATTACAATCATCTAAGTAATAGAGCCACCGGAAGCTCAGGGGGTATTAGCATTTAATTACGGTCAGATGTGCATATTTTTATACCTTATTCATGACACTGGCAGGACACTAATTGGCGTATAGTCCAAGGGGCTGAGATCCCAGAAGCTCAGGGGTTTAATGCATTTTATAACGGCCAGTTAGGCATTCAGGGGCCCACCTTAGGCCTCCTGTTGGGGTCGAGGGGGCGGAGCCCTCGGAAACTCTGGGGGGTTTTATGCATTTAATTACGGTTAGAGCATATTTTGATACCTTATTTGTGACACTGGCAGGACACTTATTGGCGTGGGGTCGAGGGGCGGGAGCCCCCAGAAGCTCAGAGTTTTTAGGCATTAAATAACCGTCAAATGAGCGTCCAGGGGTCCACCTAAGGGCCTAAGGTGGAATCCAGGGGGCAGAGCAGGGGGGGGGGGGGGTAGTAAAAAGAAAGCGCTCACTTTGTCGTCCCCCACAACCCCTCCCCCCACCCTACTGAGCGAACTATCGGCCTGCGTGATTTTCAAATTTTCGGGGTCAAAATAAAAATTATAAAAATTAGTGCTCGCTAAATCGCTAAATCTAGGAAAACATTTGTAAATCACCGATATTGATTTAGAAATAAACCAAGTTTGAACTTTATTGGGGGACGACCCCCTCCCATAATAATGCCAGTGCACCCCCCCCCCCCCCGATCTACACCTTATTGGCGGGAAAAGAATAGCATACTATAAACGCATTTTTATTTCAGGCTTAGTGAGGCGCTTATGTTAGATGGCATTCAGTTTGCAGTCACTTTCATCAGTGGCCTGGTTTTGGTCAGATTACTTCCCTAATGGAGTGACATATATGGATGAATGCTATCCATGTAATATTCAAGACAAAAATACATTGAGAGAAGTCATTTTAATTCCTAGGTTTAATTTCCTACTGCTGTCACCATGTGAATGAAGGAGTATCGGTCTACATTCTTTTGATTACTACGATATCTATCCCACCGCTGCCACCATTAAAATGAAGGAGTTCAAAGGCAACAATCAGTTCGACAGCTAGTTCATAAACATTCACTGATAGCAAAATATGGAGTTACGTCTTTGTGTCACTGAACCCTCCATGTGATTAATGTTTGATTCCATGATTTTGATGCTCATTAATTTGGACGAATCTTCATAGAAAAAAACTTTCTGAAGCAATTTGTACCCTCCCCCAAATAATAACCAGTGGTCTTTTATTTTATTTCCCAATTTTCGAGTATCCTGACTTGGTGTTTTGATACAAATTACCGAATCACTGCATATTTGAGCAAACATTGATTGACTTGATGCTTTGTATTTTTCTCCCAGATTAGCAAGCGTTTTAGAGATCGTGGAGGTGATAACAATGCTGCCGCAGCACTCTGCAACATGGTTCTTAATGGAACGCCCATAGACCTACAGAATTACATCAGGGATGCTGAGCTGAAGAAGATCGCTCGTGAAAATATGTAAGTCGATATCCTTTACCCTTTGGTTTCCATCTTTTATTGTCTGCACAGTCGCTTAGTTGCCACACATGCAACTTTGCACAAAAGAATTGGCAACAATTGACTGAAGGATTGCTTTGTGCTTTGCAGAATTACCCATTTCTCATCTCAAATAGCTCCAAATCAATTTACCCTTGTAACACTAGTAACAATTTTAATAATACTCAGTTTTTATATAGTGCTTTAATATTACAATTACTAAGCGCTTCCAAACTTGGAGATTATTACTCCGGCTTTAGCTGTGCTGCCATTACGGCGCTCTATAGCATTTCAAGGAATTGATTCCTGCCAGGTACAGTATAGATGAATGCTGTACTGGAAACAGCGTTAGATACTGGATTAAGACATTGGTATATTTATCCCGCGATAAATACAATGGCGCAAAAGGAGATTGTATGTGTGATATAAATAGAGTTTTAAAAAGGAGGCGAGTTGGCTCAGTCGGTAAAGCGTTTGCATGTCGAACCAAAGATCTCGGGTTCGAATCCAATCCAGGCGGATGACCGAAGCCTGGGTTGTGTGTTAAATGTGCCCATCCCCTTGTTTCATAGACGCAGGCTTTGTTATTGTGGAAAACACTCCGTCTCTTGGATAGGACGTTAAATGGAGGCCTTGTTCACAGGAGAGTCACTACCTGTACGTTAAAGTGACTCGGTAACATTGTTGAAGGTTGATGACAAAAATTGCTTAATTTTTGTATAAAATTTTACTTACTATATTCCTCATACTATACTTACCCTCTGACATGCACAAAATCCTGAACAAATTCTCAAACCACAAAGATATCTATGGTTTTCTTTGAAGGCGTCGATGTGAGGCACCCTCTTACAGTGATTAACAGTAAATTCTCCCAACCATTTTTGAATTTTCCCAACCGTTTTTCCATGAGAAAAATACATAAAACAGGCTATAAAAATCTGTCAACACTTAACTGTCTGGAATGGAATGTAGAGCCATTTTATTGCTTTGTGACGATTTACATTCAACTAAAATGTAATTAAATTGTCCTTGTCTTGATGCTGAACAGGCTTTGACAAGTAGCAGAATAGAAGTAGAATAATATAGTTGGGAGAATTAAGGAATCGATCAGATCAGTTTTTCCCAATTTGTACCATAAATAATGATCCGTTTTCACTCAAATTTTCAGATTATCTTTAATTGTACATCTAGCATTGAAGTCACTACCTTAGCACCACTATCTCTCATCTGAACAATTTAACAAAGTCCCTTTAAGAACCCACTGCACTATTCGTATAAGAGTAGCGGGAAACCCTGGGGTAGTGGTCCACCTGCACACCCCCAACCAGGTATACCGGGAGGAGAGACCCGAGGGCTATACAGTGATTCAGTTAGCTTTTCGCCTGCTAGGTACATTTGACACCAAATACTTAATAATAATAATAATAATAATACAAAATCATACGAGATCAAAATAATGTAATTTGTATTGATATAATTTTGTGTGTACCTGGCCAATATATAATTTCTATTCTCATCATATATTTTCCTTTCTCTATTATATTTTTGATTCACTACCGTGTGAGTCAAAAAAAAGTTTATACCTAGAAAATTGCTAGTTATTTTTAAAATCATCTTTGAACAGTACATTATTATACATCTTATGAAAGAGTGTTTTATCCCAGATCATTTGGTATCATTTTTGTGAGGTATGTGTTCACGCTTGGATGAACAGGAGGCATTGTTTGCGAGAGTGCAAAAATCGACTTGCGCCAAAGTGATGCCTACGTACAGTATGTATAATGTTGGGATCAGCGGAGTGAGAGAATGAACTGAATGTATCAAATGAAATGCATTGCATATTCTTTTTGCAAAGGGCAAAGTCACACACACCCACACACCCTTACAAATGTTCGTTGATATTTGATATTTGATATTTGATATGTGTGGCATGATTAATTTTGTTAGGGATGTTATTTAGATCTGCAAAGACCTAAATAATACCCAAATCCCGATTGTTTTATTCAAACATCACATAAGCAACTTTGGCGCAAGTCGATTTTTGCACTCTCGCAAACAATGCCTCCTGTTCATCCAAGCGTGAACACATACCACACAAAAATGGTACCAAATGATTTGGGATAAAATGCTCTTTCATAAGGTGTATATTAACTTACTTTTCATAGATGATTTTAAAAATAATTAGCAATTTTCTAGGTGTAAACTTATTTTTGACTCACACTGTAGTTATGTCTTCATTCACATCTCACATTGTACCCTTTTTTGGCTGGATTATCTCTTCTGATCTCTACCTGAATGCGTTCCTTCTTGTCCTCTGTCCTTCAACTTTTGTTTTTGTTGAATAATCCTGACTTCAATTCTTATCTAAATGATCTTACATAATGATCATTTCTTGCCACCTTGCATTTTTATTAAACAAAAGAATGTGTACCCTAGTTATTCTTGAATCTAGTGTACTTACGATTTTTTCACCAATCGCAATGTCTTTATGTCTAAGATATTATGCATGTTATCAAAATCTTTTTCAGATCTGACGATATGTCACCATGGGAGGACTTCGGGGAAGATGAGGATGTAAAGAAAGGACGCCTGAGCAGTAACTCCATCAGTGATGATGATGATGATATTATCGTTAAGCGAAACGATGATCTGAGCGGCACTGATAAAGGCTCTCCAAGGCGAAAAAGACAGGACTCAGCTGAGAGTGAAAATGGAGCTGATTGTCAAGCAGGAAACCAAAAGAAATCTGACAAGCCAGAAATTGAAGGTAAACATCCAATTCAATTCAATTCAATTGAATTCATTTTTCCTCTTTCAATCATTCATATTTACAATGATGGTACATTTAAACATATTCACATATATAAATATGTGAATATGTTAAAATGTACCATATAGATCAATTTGCACAATACAATTCATTAAAAAAATTAACATGAAATTGAAAGGGAAGGAGGGCCGACTAAAAAGCAGAGCTTGTAGGGTGTAAGCCCCCCTTCGACATATGAAATAAACAAGTTAAGCCTGCTGCACACTACACCATCTGGCTATGATCCGATTCTGGAAGAACTTGTGATAGCATTTTATCTGAACAATTGTAATGACCAAGGAGCTGACTAGTCATGGCCTATGATTAATAACATCTAAATTTTAGGGGATTCATGCTCTCTTGGAGGGGGGAGCTAAATCAGCTCAGAATCGCAGTAACGTCAAACCAGTAGTGCGACAATTTGAACCGGTTCGGCTTTTATACTGACTTATATTCCGGTTTTTAATAGTCTTATCATTGTTTAAAACCTATATTGGGGGGACAGTGGTTGTTTAGATTTCCGTATTTAATATAACCGCCTTTTCTATGAAAATTAGATCGCAAGAAAATCATTTTGTGTGAGCGGGGCTTTAGCCTACATGGTATTGCATGGTATTACATGCTATTGCAAGCCGATTTATCACGATCTTAGAGCATACTGCCTTTCACAAGGTGACCTTTAATACTCCCCCCCCCCCCCAACGGAACGCAATATCGATCGGCCAAATTTGGAAATTTCGGGACAAAAAAAAAAGTGCTCTTAATCCAGGGATCGAGTTGCCAATATGAGATTCACATTCATATACTGCAAGCATTAAATTATTTTTGTTATTTTTGGTAGCGCTAGATTTTTTTTGCATACTCTGCCATATATATTTCTCCAATTTGTTCTGCTTTCATACAAACGAACTTATTACAAGGGCTGGATTGCCCTTTTAATGGAAACGTTTGTAGACCTACATACATGTACTGGGGTCAACCAGGTTGGGCCAGGAAATTAGACACAGAGTGCTCTCTATGCACATTACCCTTAAGCTGCTTCATTTACTTCTGGAAGAATACCATCCTTGCTTGTGTTTGTTTGCCACTATAGTATTTAGGAAATCCTGAAATGAAGTATGTTTCAAGTATTTAATAATTTAAGATGTCTATATCAATATAGATTTCTTGATTTAACATGTGTAGTTCATGCATAGTGCGAAGTAAAAGAGTACTGTATGAAGAAGATTGTCATTTGATATCTTTGCTTGAAATGCACCGGCAATGAGAAAGCTGCCAAAGCTAAAGCTAGATTGGAGAGGATGGATGGCGGGAGTGACTCTACGTTTCGAACAGGTTGACTATCCGTCCTGAGATCGGCGCTATATTTCTCCTTATAACTATAAGCTAAGAAAGATAACCAACAGTCTTTTTCAAGACAACACCAACAGTCCTTTTCAGGACTACACACACTCAAGAAAGATTATCGAGAGTCCTTTTCAGGACTCCTCAATCCTCCCTCTCTCTCTCTCTCTCTCTCTCTCTCTCACATGGTGCATCCGCAAGTCTACTGTATGAATATATATATATATATAATGTAAAAATAAATGGTTCTGCGTCGGTGCATAAAATGAATAGGACACAAGGTAGATAAATAAAAACACCGGAGAAGTGAATATTCCACTGACGTTTCGGGCATAGCCCTTTATCGAAGTGATTCAAGCATGAACAACAATATACAAAAACAAAAATATAGGCGACGCTTGGTAGTCAAGATGCAAAGGCGCGTAAGAGTACACGAAAGAAGAGAAAAAGAGATAGAGAAACGTCACAAAGCTCAAAAGTTGGACCATTGTGACGTGAGAAAATAGGAGAAAATTAGAAATATAGGGAGCGTTAAAAGAGCGTATCTCCAGGGAGATACGCGGAAAGCAAAAGAAAACCACTCGGTGTAAGCGTCCTCGTTGCAAGACCTGCGCCCATGTCTCATGTGGTGGTGAAGCTGGGGAGGGAGATTGGTGTGGTGGTGACGAGAGATGACATCAGTGTCTCACACCGTCTACCTGGAGGACGATCTGGTAAACCGGCGCCAATCTTGGCCAAGTTCGTTCGCAGAGAGAAGAGGACGGAGTTCATGAAGAAGAAGCGTCGACTGAGGGAGACAAAGCGGGACGTCTTCATCGCAGAAGATCTGACTTCGCTCCGAGCCAAGATGCTCAGGAAGGTAAAAGAAGACCGCGACAGTATCGAGAAAGTCTGGACCATCGACGGCAGAATCTTTTGCCTACTGAATGGCGGCACGAAGGTAATCATCGACACGCCTGATGACCTCCTGAAGATCGGGTGGTCCGAGGAGCGCCTTCGTTCATCAGGTCTTTTCTTGATGGGGTAGGGATACGTCGGCCCGGTGAATGTGACGAAGCACGCTAATTTTTTGAGTTTAAACGTTTGCGGGTTAAGAAAAAAATTAAATGATGGAATATTGGAACAGTACATTAAAGATTTTCATATTGTATGTTTGAGTGAAACTAAAGTTGACGATATGAATGAATCTTTGTTACCAGATGGCTTCAAATACCTCTTTAAAGACAAACCAAGTCAAAGCAACTTTCCGTTTGGTGGCGTTCATGGACTTGGTGTTCTACTACGAAAAGAAATATTCAATTTTGTGTCAATTATTAAACAGACTAAATCTGAAACAGTATTTTGGTTAAAGATCGGCGAGAAGGCATTTGGATTTCCGTTTATACTTGGTGCTGTTTACATTCCTCCTGAAAATTCTAAATATTTTAACGAGTCTATGTTTGATGACATTGCTTCTGATCTTCTCATGTTAAAAAATGTACACAATACGCCATTTTGTCTTCTAGGAGATTTTAATGCAAGAACAGGTGTTGAAAATGAAATCTCTGGTTATTCTGAAATTGAGGATTG
>JAVYIG010013646.1:0-46039 GCA_035222895.1 Strongylocentrotus droebachiensis
CCTATCAGTGACAGTTTGGCCTTCGCTGTTGAACTTTAAAGTTCTTGAGATTTCTTGTCTGAGAATTACATTAAAAGACAAGTAAACAATTAAACATATTTTCAGTATTGTCCGGTATAGACAAAGTTTTCCCCATGACATGTCGACATACAGACTTTGATTGGCTCTTCTGTAGCAATATAACCCATGTGATAGTGCGCTGTCCATAATTGTGTTGGGTGACAAATTTATCTTTCTGTCCTACTTTGTATATATGTTATGTACAAACCTATGCAACCCATATACTTCTTCATGCAATCGTTTTCTAATTATAGGGTTTATGAAGAAAGATGCTATGCTGGTAGCACTACATGGCGATTGTGACAGAAATTTATATCACAACCTGTATGAAGAAGTAAAAAATGTATGCCAAGTACAGAGTCTACAGACCATAGATTAAAATGTATATGTCACCACACCCCCCCCCCCTCCCCTCCCCTCCCCTCCCCTCCCCTCCCCTCCCCAGGGGAGGGGAGGGGAGGGGGGGGGGGGTGTGGTGACATATACATTTTAATCTATGGTCTGTAGACTCTTTCCCCAAGTTGTATTGAAGCCAGAATTTATTTAATAGTAAAAAACATGGAAAGTGGAATGATAGTTAATGTCACAAATTGATTGATACTTTCATTAATTTGCAACATTTATTTAATGAACTGTTGAGAAGACATATCTCAATACTTGTCACCAACTAATCATGATTTTTGTACAGATCTTATGAAATTCGTTCAAAATCTGAGTGAAGGGCATTTACTGACACATGTAAAGTTAATGCTGTTCAGTCATAGAGCAAACAATGTTTTCAATTTCAATTTCCTCTCAATTTGTTTCATGTAATCCGTCATTATTTGCACTATAGGATTCTTGATAATGTAGTGAAGCTGATTTCCAACAAAGTGCTATTTTTGTATTAGTTTTCCATATTTATATACTGGAATTGGTTCATTATAGTGAAGCCATAATATTATGAAGTCCTGGAAAAACCCATTTACATGTTTAGTAAGCTTTTCTTGATTTTACATGTAGTCAATAAATAGCATGCCTAACCCTGCCTAAGCCTGTGAAAGATATTCTCTTCAAGGGTGTAAGTTAGATTGCTAAACAAGATATAAATTATATTTTCCCTCAATATATATATATATATAAATATATATATAAATATATATATATATATATATATATATATATATATATATATATATAAATATATAAATATATATATATATATATATAAATATATATATATATATATATATAAATATATATAAATATATATATATATTTTTTTTTTTTTTTTTGGGGGGGGGGGTGTATTTCCTATTCATTTTTATTGACATGGTTGCAACCAAATATTATATTACCTTTATATTACCTGCTATATACAGTCTACATCTGAAACTGTTTGTTCTGCAAAGGTTGTCCCTTGGACTTGTACGTGTGTGTCTATGTTTGCAATTCCTGTATTAACATTAAATGTTAGAATTATGAATTTGAGCTCATGAAGGAGTCTAGCTTCTCTCCATAAACTGAAGTCTAATTCAGTGATTGATCCTCTCACAGAAATATCAGTCAATGTGAACAAAGTGAACAAATTATGTTTTCATTCCAGGAACCTAACCAACACATTTAGGTGAACTAATACAATGTAAAATAAAGAAAAAACAGATAATTGAAAACTCTTTCTTGCTTTGTCATAACTATTTTATTTGACTCTGTATTTCATGCATTGTTTTGTTTCAATTTTCACACCAAGAAAGATTAAATAATGAAACAACATTTGGGGTGTTTAGTCATGCACATTACTTCAAAATTCCTGAATACCTTTATGAGTTGCCATGATACACACATGATCTATACTTTTGTTATTACAATTATTTGCAAAATATCCCAACAGAAAAATGTAAAAAGTATATAATTGGTCATCTACACAAATGTATATAATAAACTGGACATATTTCTGATTTTGCAATAAAAAATTACCAAAATAATTATAAAAAATCAAGGTTTTTTAATATTCGATGCATGATTTTGAACACATCTTATTTCTGTATTCATTTCATTTTTCAGTTGTACTTTAATGGTATTTTCATTTTCTGTAAAATGATTAATGAAATATCCAATGGAAGGTATCCTACTAAAAAGGGAAAACATTCATGCTTATTCCTTGTTATAATATTAGTATGACATGTACATATTTCTCATAAAACATCAATATTCTATTATATACACACTTTCCATAATTATGCAAAATAATAGCATTTAAAATCAAACTTGATATTTCTGATACAGTTCAAACTACAGACACTTGAATCACAGTGAAACAGAATCTCCTTGGCTAAATTAATTCAGGATAAAAGTTCCTACAATCGCCATAGAACATCTAAACAGTACATGAATAGGAATTGTGATAATGAGTTCTTGTTAGAATATTTGAATTCTTAACTACCTGAAACATACATTTACTTATATGAGGTAAAAATTATAGTCACAATTTGATAATGCCGTATTTATTAATGTCAATAATATTTAATGCTACAGAAGCAAGACAAAATTCTCTCGGCTGTTTTATAAATGTGTTTGAATGATGCTTCAAATACATAACATTTAGTTTACATAAATGTACACAACATGAAACGTGAGGTTTTATATTAGGTAATTTGAAATCAATCCACATGATTTAGAAGTACAAATTGTAATTTAGACAAACTTATAGTACAATGCAAGTGAAGAGAATGAAATTGAGAGCTAAGTAACATACATTAAAGTACAATACCTTCTAATTACTACTTTTATTACAAATACACATTAAAGTTCAAATAAACTTGATTAAATTGACCTACACAATTCACTCCATTGGTACAGCTATAGATTAAACCAACTGTTGCAGTTTAACTGCTCAAGTACTACATTCTGCTCTGAAAAGGTGATCTTGATTACTAAAGTGCATTATGTATGTGAATGAACAGTCTTCATATCAATATCTTGTTCAGATTTCCATATCTGTTTGAGCGAGACCAAACCTTCATGCGAGGGTGGAAGCATCATGCTAACAAAATATTGTGCATGCTAACAAAATATTGTGCAATACTTTACCATAAAAAACAACTATGTAAATGATATGTTAAGCTTATCTCTAACAATGATCAAAGGGTACATTTAAATCCATAAATATTAAAGATGTGTTCCAATATTTGAATATTAATTCATCAGATAATGGGTTTATTTCCACACTCAGAAAGTATGTCTCATTGAATGAATTACTGTTTTGATGATTAAGCAATTCATACCAAAACTCACACAATAAATATAAAAACGAACACATAAATGTATAAAAAATTGTAAGCCAAACCAAACAGATATTAAAAACACATGCAGCTGCTTCTTTTGAACACAAACATTTCATCGTATTTCTCCAAACTTTTAGGGTAAAATTAATCCCATTTTAATAACAATTGAAAGCAAAATGCTGTTGAGAAGGTACTAAATATTTCTTCATTGACTTGAACAACATGAAGCTTTCAAAGCACAATGATACAGTTCAATATTGTCCTTCCAAATATTTCATAAACACTTAATTCCTTCTGGAATGCATGATATTTAATTAAATTTGTTTCACTCACTTCATCTCATTCTTGCTATCATTTCATTGGTATCATTTTATTTCCAATATTAATATCTTTAGATAAAATACAAATTAGTACAACACATACATAGTGCATACAGACTGACAAGTGTTTGCAATTTGATTACATTTTTCACACACTTTATCCTAGTTGTGTTGCAGTAAACCCTTTATATCTCTTTATGACGTAAAGTGTATGTACTATCTTAAAACATAAAACTCAGTGAATACGTGCAGGACCTTTGTTGTGTGCAGCCGTTATTCATTTCCACATAAAAAAGCTGTAGCCATTTTTGTTTTTTGGGGGCAGCTTACCACTTTATTATGTCAATACATCTTTCATATGACACAAAATCCAACACTAATTTGTGTTCTTTCCAATTTACATATAAAATATTTTGTACTCACAAGTACTGGGTATATCGTTTCAAGCCGTGAATCTGAAAGGTTTTACTAGTACAAATCAAGTTATCAAAAGACATAAACTCAAGAAAATTCCATTTGTTCTGCTTAAATACACTTTGAGTTTTCAACAATTATACTGAACGAATCTTTAAAACACAAAAAATCAAGGAATACCAACTATTTTCACACATAGCAAGGGAATATATATCTTTACATGTATAAGCAATCACACGCAGCATAGCAATAAAAAATTCAAATAATTACCTTTCAAACTTTTCAATTCTTATATTTGTTCCTTTATTTGATTCAAGAGGCTGATGAATAATTCTGTTGCATTACTGATTTGCTATGTATGTGAAAAATACTATATGAGTGACAAGGTAAACCAAATGGTGCAAATTTCAGAGCTTTTATGAATCTGCACATAGTGCATATGTGCTAAATACATGTACATGTAAACAGTTGCCATGTGGTCAGGCAAATCACTGTAAGCTACAAGTATAGACTTGTAGGCCTACTTCAACACATTGAATCTAGTCTCCAAATCATTGATTTGTAGATTAATATGAGGAGCAAACAGTTTTTGAATATTTGGGCTCACTGAATGTGAATTAGGTCAGAAGATCATGCATGTAGCAACCTGATCGAACCGTCCATTTTGATTCACGTTGAAGGTAACTTACTGAATAAGAATAAAAGTACTCTGAGAACATGGTTGCAAAAATGATCAAAACCCAGTAAGGATTGTGTGCAATAAATTCAGGTAAATTCATCTAACCATATACGTGAAGGTGGGCTAAATGAATCCTGGTTTGACTAATGTACAGAGCATCAAGTGTCAAGCTCTTTATTCTGTACTTATTACTGTACTTTCTTAGGAGAATGGATATGAAATGAATCCAACATGATTTCATGTTAATGGTAATCTTTCAGTATTGAAACGTTGACACTTGGTGGTCCATAACTTACTCTGCCTGCTTTTAATCCAGGTTTAAACCTTGGTTAAAATCTGTCCTTTTTTATGAATCCAGGCTATTGTCTATCATAACATTTCAGCATTTGAATAACTACCAAGGAACAAAGATCATTCTACAAACAATAATAAAAGGAACAATTTAGACAGATAAATTGGAAGTGCTAGAAATCATGACCATGCTGATTTCATCTATAAAATACACACACGTACCTTACACTAAGAAAACGTAAATATTTCGCTCTGTAGTTTCAGAAATACAAGATATTTCATTCAGAGATACTCAACCACATGGAGAGGTCACTTTGCCTTGTATCTGATGTCCCTTAGTTTGACAATGTCTGTGCTTAGGATCCCCTTGATTTGTTCATGAGTCACATCTTTGTCTTCATTCACTACGATGAAGGTTGAGTTGGAGGAGGTCTCGTCATTGACTGGATACAAATAAAACAAAACAAAAGCACGGACATAAGTATGTACAGTCAAACCTGCTTTAGTGACCACCTGTCTACAAAGGCCACATTTGTTGTTTCCCTTAAAAAAGGTTTCTCATTGAATCATGTACTAAAGGAACCTGTCTACAAAGACCACCGGCCTACAAAGGCCACTTTTTGTGTTTCCCTTGGGTGGTCGCTATAGACAGGTTTGACTGTAGGAGGAACTACTCTCACTTCTGACAGACAGAAGAATAGGATACAGAGAGATAACATTAGGTGATAGTGCATCAGACACATGACTAATGTTCATTCAACATGTATACTGTACACTGTTAAAATGACATGACAACAACATTTATCACATGGTGCCACATGACCTGCTATCTTACATTTCAAAGAGAATAAACCTTGAACAAGCTTGAACAAGGTTATGCAATGACTCATAGTGTTAAATCAAGCAAACTCAAGGACACACCATGATCATTCTTTTGACAGTTACTTGGTAATGATATCAACTACCGGTAACACAAAATAGCTATAAAGTGATCTATCTGTCATTCCTATTTGACATGGGCAACTTTTACTTACTGTCCTCTGCCCATCCTCTAGGTTCAGTCTACCAACACCTAACCAAAAATAAGGAAGTCCTGGATACATTTCTTATTACCTTTTTCAACCAAACAATTATTAAAATTATTTAATCCCATGTATAAGTAGATAATAAAAAGGTTTTGATATAATCCCATCCAATTTTATAGATGATTTACCTTTTTCATATACAATTATTAATCGTATATAATTGCAGAAGGTGTATACTTCCTGAATATAGAGTGGCTGAGCCTAAATTGCTAACTAGCATTGTAAATTTCCTTGATACATGATATTAATACTCAAACTGGTTTTTGAAATACATGTACATTTTCTGCCAAATCTATAATCGATTCTGATTTTAAAAAAATATTTAGTTTAAAACATTTTAGCAACATAATTATAATGTGAATTATAATGAATGACAATGTAGGTTAGAAATAAATTATGTGAAAGTTAGTAATACAAAATAAAACATGAATAATTACTTGAAATCGTTGTTTATTTGCTTCAATATTCTGTTTTCTACTCAAAATTTCAATAACTCAGAGGTTATCAAAATTAGACTATAGAAAATAATAAAAAGACAACATTTGAATGAAAGTACTGCAACTGTACCCCCCCCCCACACACACTCGCAACACACACACACCTATCAATCTTAGTGTGACACAGATATTCTTTCTGCTGGGTTGTAATGTTATTTGAGAAGAACAAAAACACACAAAACGCAAACACACACAAACAATTTTCTTTTCCTTCTTGCCCCAAGTTGATATTTCTGAAATTTGTAAAACAATAATATTTTTTTTAAAACTCCATCTGAAAATTAGGTGCGTTTTCAGTTATATATGGTGCAGTGAGGATAATGATATACAGCATGCAGTGTGTGATCGTTACACATAACATATAAAAGTGGTTAGTTTGAAAAAAATATCAAAATCATGCATTCATGCCAAAGAAAGTAACAAGGATACGGTCTATAATGCACAGTGTTTGGTTCATTATCAATGTTGATTTCAAAAGTGAATGATTAAAACAAGAGTCTAAGGCCCCTCTAAAGTGTTGGGCCCCAAAAGAATTGATGGCAAAATTTCACTTAAATTGTATCATAATGCGAAAAAGCATGTCTTTTAAGACTCATTTCTGCAAGGATTTTCCAAAAAAAATGTGTTTGAAGTCTAATATTGATGAAAGAAAACAACATTTAGGTTTTCTGCATGACAACTAAATCAAAATGCTGTATTCCTTTCAACGTTGATTCCTTTATCAATATTTGTCTTCAGACACATTTTTTTTTTCTTCGGGGGGGGGGGGGGGGGGGGGGGATCTTTGCTGACATCCTCTTTCACATTATGATACAATTTTAGTGAAATTTTGCCATCAGATTTGGGGCGAATTTGGGGCTCCAAACACTTTAGAGGGGCTTTAAAAACTTCCATTCAGTAAATCAACCAAACAAGAAATCCAACTGTTTTAGTACAAAGTAATATGATAAGATATTCTATGCTATTAAAATCTAAGTCTAATGGTAATTCTATGTTTAAAACATTAAAAAATGAACAAATCAAATGTTTTTATCCTGCCTTGAGTCTGTTAATCTCATCATCTAAGATTTGATTAAGTTGATTGTATGCCCTTTCAAATACATCATTCATGATGAAATATGTACTTCCTTCACATGGCTCTTGCTTGTCAACTGTATGCATGTAAAATAAACCAAGTCACAACATCATGTCAAGATAATATAGTCAACATCAAAAGCCTTACAAACAGGGAGGTGACTTTAATCTGTTTATAATAAACAAAGAAATATTATATATATTGGCAACATTGAATATTGGTCGCGTTCTATTGGATGTTTGATTACATCAGCCAGTGCCTCCCCCTCCCCTACTCTGGAATAAAACAAATGCACCCCCCCCCCCTCCCCCCCCCCGCCCCCCCCCCCCCCCCCCCCCCGCCAATAGGCCATTTTCGTAATGTAACAAAAATTAATGCATACTGTAAGTCTTTGTGAAGTGTCTCAATACAAATTATTTCATTCACCTGAAAAGAATAATAGTATATCAATACCGGTAGTCAAAATTCAAACTGCATATAAAAGTGTTGCTAGGTAGGTCAATCCAGTGTTTGTCCAACCTGGCAACAACTAATGTATGCAGTTCGGTTCTGTCTATTGAAATACTATTATTCTTATCAGGTGAATGAAATAATTTGTATTGAGGCACTTCAAAAAGACTTTAAATTTGGTTACATTACGAAAAATGGCCTATTGTGTGCTTGTGCCCCTTCATATTTTAGACCAAAAATGCTCCTGAAATGTGAAACCTTTTTTTCCTTTTCATTCTTTCTTAATTTTGTCAGTAGATTTTTCTTCTTCCCCCCCCCCCCCCCAATAATCCTGAATCTGCATCTGGATTGAAAAGTACTGTACACTAGGTGGAGAGTGAGTCTTTTAAAACAATGCAAACACATGCATCACATCATTATATGGCTTCACACATTAAAGTGAAAACGGCAAGAATGCACATGCAATGATGGAGATGGAATAAAGCATGATAATCACATCAACTCTATTTATCATGAGGGATGGATGTAGCATTATGCACAAAGCAAAACACATTTAAACAGAAATTCATGTAATATGCAAACAAAGTGTAAATACGTAGAAAACCTTTTATCAAGATACACGACACATAAATGCAGGTCCTGTCAATGGAATATTCAGATAAACCAGTTTCATTGCTGGGTTTCTGGTGTAGGTCTACTTTGTATCTGGTTGTTTGAGGAATAAATATATAAAAATCTGGAATTTGCCACTTTTGTAAAATTCATTCTATGAGCTGTTTTTTTTGCCTTTATTTACAAGTTTTTATTTTCACTCACTTTTTTGCAGAAAAAACCGACCTAGAATCCCCCCTGCTTGGTAATAATTAAACCCCTTCTCCCCTCCTCCCTACCCCCTCTCCCCTTTCTCTCTCTCTCTCTCTCTCTTTCCTCCCCTCTCTCTCTATCTATCTCTGACTGTCTCTCTTTTAGCTTCCTATTTCCTGTTCATAATCAAGTCCAATGGAAAAGCCTCTTTCTATAAAAACACAAATCTGTAGCATAACCTCACAATGTGGTTTCCATGTTAAACTTACTGTATTCCATTTCCTTTATTGCTGTTGTTAATCTCTTTTGAATGGCTTCTTCAGAATCTGTCTGTCTGCCTCGAAGTCTTTCCTCCTAAAATTGAAAAAGAGAGAGTGAAAAAAAAAATATATACTCAATTCATCCATCTTTAACATCAAACATCATGTATTGTACTCCATAACATTTTCGAAAACAGATAAAGCAGAGTGTTCCTGTGGGCAAAATTTGGTGTTGAGTCAAACATTGAAACAAATTCCCCTCTCTCCTCTCTCTATTTCCACCCCCCCCCTCCCACCCTCCTCCCTTTCCCCCTCTTTTCCTCCCTCCCTTCTCTCCTTCCCTCCCACTCTCTCTTTTCCTTCTTCCTCCCTTCATCACTCTCTTGTTTCTCCTTTCTCACATCTGTTTCAATCCTACATAGCTTTGATACAGGTCTCATTCTGCTTACCAAGACTGCAATGCTTGGTGGTTTGACAAAGATATAGATTGGTTTGAGGTCAGTCTTCTTAATGCTCATCACCCCTTGGACCTCAATGTCTAGAATACAGATCCTCTGGGCTGCTAGGACATCCTGCACTGCCTTTTTACTAGGAAACACAAATAAACATAAAAATATCTAATATGTAGATGAATATGATCTATATTATACACTCGCAAAACATTAACAAAAACATATATATTTGAAGAAGAAAAAAATTGTGATATATAAAGTTTGGCGGCTGCAGAAAAAAAAGTATGTGGTACAACTACGATTGCCAAATTTGTAAGCAATTGGTTCTTTGGTTAAAATCAAAGGCTTATAAAAACGCATGTAGGGCTAGTATCTGTTTATCTTAAATTGTAATTTTTGTTGTTGTATATGAATTTCATAACTATTAAGCTTGCCAAATTCTTGATGAATGGAAGTGTAAGTTTTGCATTAAATGTATACTGACAACTGAAAAAAACACTAAATGTAAACTGATCAGTTTGCCAATTTTTCAGAGGTAATCTCACTGAACATAAGGAGCCATACAAAGTGATTTTGACTGAATGTGTATAATATGTATTAAACAAGTATAATAGTATAGTATTAATGACTGCTTTGAGAGAAATAGTTGTTTTATTACGCTCAAGGGAAGGTTAGAATTGTGCTATTCCCCGAGGCTTGCCGAGGGGAATAGCCCAATTGTAACCTTCCCGAGAGCGTATGAAAACAACTATTTCTCGAATATTAAAGCAGTCATTAATACTTTTATATGCCGAAAAAAAATAGACTAAAAAATAAAAAATAAAAAATATTTTTCAATTTTATCGAAGACGGGATTCGAACTCTTGCGTACAACAAGAGGTGTATCGAAAACCAACGCTTAGACCACTAGGCTATCGCGCGTCGTTAACATGCTCGGCAGTTTTCTCCAATATATACATTAAAATGGATTGAAAACGGCTCTGCGTGAGGGATGCTTCGCAAAAGCTCCATGAAACGGGCCCTTCTTTTACTTTTGCAATGCATATTGGCATTAGATCAAGATCTACCGGCAGATGTTGTTTTTTTGTTTTTGAGAGTTTATTTTCGTCTTCATGTCAACAATGCAAGATAAAATTGTCGGTAAGATCGATCGAGATTCAATTGTATTGAAATTACCGACCAATCCTTCGCACACATTACGGTATCCTCCATCGCTCAAACCATTTTTTAACATGTAAACCTATGGGGTAACCATGGAGTAACCATGGTTATTAAAAATATTGAAATGTTTTATGCATGGTTACCGAGAATTTTACAGGAACAGTTGAAGTTTATGAATGCAATTCGACCAATCAGATGGCTGGATTTCTTAAGTGAGGTATATAATAAGCAAATATTAATCGACTACGAGGGTAATTGTACAAGCTATCATGGCCGAGATCACTGAGGCGATGATAGTTTGTATACATTGCCCGATTAAAGGAGGTTAATATTTGTTTTATATCCCACATCGGCAATAAGGTCCATTTAAAGTGAATTTTACATAATTAAAAGAACTGATTCTGCAGACAGTTTAGCTTCAGCTAGATTTTACAAAGAACAACACGCATACATGCAAAACAGTCGATACGCGCGCATTTGACATTGACATTGACATTTCGCGTAACCTACTTTGCTAAGCTTATTCAATGGACAAGTGGGGCAGCAGCAACAAAATATGGTACAAAAGTCCTATTGCAGGGAGATAGTACTTATCTATCCTTGACCATGTGACCTCGTTTAGACCAATCAGATTGCAAGATTCTTAGTATGCGGGATATAATGTACTATACCGGTATATTAAACATATGTGAATATTTTATGCTCTTTGAGTACTCTGACTTGGGTCAGACTGAACAAATTTGTAAAGACTTTGAGTCAACAAATAACAAAGGATATTCCAACCATACATGTAAGTAAATAGAGGGGAATGTAATTGTATGTGTATACTGTATATTGTCAAATACCACATGGACAACTATTATCATTGAATACATGCTTAAATGGTATAACAACTCTTTTCTTCACATACATGTATCCAAGACATGAAATATACAACAAATAAAAAGTTGTAGAAAATATTTTTGTTTAATTCTAGAGAAAAAAAAGATGACTGAAAAGGGCCTAAATACCGTTTTTTAATTAACATGCATTCTTAAAAAAAGGGGGAAAAAGGGGGAAAAAGGGGGAAAAAGGGGAAAAAAAGGGGGAAAAAAGGGAAAAAAGAATGATAGTATACATGATAGAGTAGACTAGTAGAGCATATATATGTGTACATGAAGATATGTTATGCACACAAGAAACTTGAGACAAAATGGACATTAAATAGATAAGGAATTCTTGTTCAAGCACCCCAAAAAAGGTGCAGTTTGTATTTCAATACAGTACAGAACTCAACAGCAGCAGTGCAAAATACATAGACTGAAAATACTGCTTGATACATTATAATCTAATAATACTTTCACTTCAATATATTACACTTCACTTCATTTTTATATTAATGCAGTCTACCTGGGAAGGAAATTCATAAAATGACAGCTGAAAAAAGAGAATTGGTAGATTCAGAGAGAGATCCAGACCTAAATTGTATCAATCAACAATAGAAGAAAAAGTTGAAAAAATAATCTAATTTACAAGAACATCACACCCAAAGCATTGATGCACATGTCTGTTGCCATGGAGACTGTAATGGACCATAAATTAAGTTGCCCCTGAGACATGAAGAAAGAAATTAGAGTTTCACAGTTGCACTTAGTGGGTAGTGCATTTGCTCCTTAGTGCATTTGATACCAGTACAGTCATGCAGATGTATCAATGGAATGTGTTATTTGATAAAAAGTTAACAATGAGCTGTGTGAATTATATTGGAAATAAATAAAGAATGGCCTTACAAGCTACATCTATGGTCACTCTGCTGTGTTTCTTCTCTTTCCTCTTGTTCATGTTTTTTCTTGTGTGTACTTTGCCCCCCCCCCCCCCCCTCATGAAATAGTGAACATACTGTACATGTGTTAGTCTCATCATGAACTCTTTTTCTACATTTCTTTTATCAGTGCCCTGTAGAGTATCACTTTTCATCTCTGATATCTTGTAACTCAATCATCCAAAGTCTTCCATCATTTTTGTCACCCAAGCACTTCCACAAAAATAACCATTAAAGAAGTTTCATCCAAACGTTTACAATGAAATTCCAACGGTTGTGCGACACTTGCTCCTGTGATAATTGCTCCGTGATAATTTCCTACACTAAACGAATCCTTAACCTGAACCCATCCCAAAACCCAGGGAAAAAATACACGGGGCTCAGGACGAATTAGACCCCGAAATGCCTAAAAGAGCCCCCGAAAGTCTTAAAAGAGCCCCGAATTTTGCATAGAGTTCAATGCAAAACAAATTAAAGAGTGTTATTTTCATGCAAGCAAGCTTGAAAAGTAGCCCCCGAAATGTTTTAAGTAATTTTTTCCCTGCCAAAACCTAACCTTAAACCCAATCGCAGCCACAACTCTAACCCTTTCCTGTTTATGAGATAATTGTGAAAACAAGAAAATCCTTTACCTGTTCCTTTTTTCTAAGGTCACATTACAAGGCTTATTAAATGTCATCCCACTTAAAATCATATTATCAAATTATATGTACCAAATTTAGCAGTCCTCCTACATTTTTCTATGAATTTTTTGAGAACTGCAGAAAAGCCAGTTTAAATCACACACACACAACACACACAAATTGTCTTACCTTGTACCATACAGGTTGCCTGAAAACTGAGCACTCTCTAGAAACTCGCCATCTGCAATGGCTTTTTCCATCTTTTCCCGAGTTGTATAATGATAATCTGACAAGGTATGAGAAAGGGAAACTTTTCTTCAAAACACTTTTCATGGAGAGAAATTGGAATGATACTAATTAGATGAAACATCCAAAGTATGATAATTGATTTACAAAAGCATCAATGTTTGAGTGAAAGAGTAAACTGTCTGAACGCAAAATAACTCTCAATGCTTGGATTTGACGCAGATATGCAAAGCATGTCAAATTACAGCTACAATACCATTAAGAAAGACAGAATTACCTGTATAAGTGTGAAACTTACCTGTAATATACTTTCTGATCTATGGATGGTAGTTGAATTGTGCTTTCATCTAATATGCTACAAATATATTTATAATACTACCTTCTTTGTTTTTATCTCTTACATGTACATTATCTTTAGACAATATGTGCTTTTCCAGTGCACATTTTAAGAAAGATTCATTTGTAATCAGTTTGATAAATGTACCAAAATCGTTGTATTGCTAACTCAACCTTCAAGATCATGATTGCATATCATGGAAGAATTTGTAGGGGGAAGAAAACATACTATTTATTATTTACAGCAGACTTTTTTTCTTCTAAATAAAATGCTCTAACACGTCCTTAGTTTTGTAAATGTATTGTGGGCATTATTTTGATATCATTGTGTATAGTAATACCTTTCCACATCATATTATGAGACAATAAATCAAGGGAGAAATAGCTTTTTTTTCCTTCAAAATCAACAAATTCTATATGAAAACAAATCATTTGTTTTAAAATACCTAATACATGTAGTTAAACACAATTTCAAAAGTTCATGTAAATGTACGATCTAAATAATTAAACTGTACATCATACATATAGCTTCAATTTCTTAATAACAATCTAATCAATATTGCCCTACTACTGTACGTGCTATAACCCGATGGTCTTCACATCTACATAAAAATTAGATTATTCAAGGTGGCTTCAACTGAATAAACAAAGTAAAGCACCTACACAACACACTTCTCAGCTGTAGAGCCGAATTAAATTACAGGCTGTATGGCAGACAATACAACAGTCAACACTGTGACAATGGTAACCAACCTTCAGCTCAACTATGCACTAAACCATTATTATGAGGAGTGTGCATGCCCTTTCAAACACAGCACTCATGCAATACACAATTGTAAATGAAGTGAATTTATTGTTCAATTATTTCACTTCTATTTGAATAATTCTGTTTTGTAAACTTTCAAATCCCCCCCCCCCCCCCCACCCCTACATAATGTATGGCTATTATCAAAGCAATGCAAGGTAGAGTTTCCCATTGTAAATCCATTTTTTTGTGTGAATAAGACTATGGTGTTCCCTTCATTTAATCCCATGAAAAGCAATACGTAGTACTGTCAAGTGATTACCGTTTCTGATTAAAATTACATTTTTGTCAAAGATACATAATTTAGTTAGGCCTGTTTGATTCATTTCTTAACTGCATTAGAAAAAGACTTGGGGGAAAAATGTTGACTTACCAACTCCATCCTTTTCCCCTGGCCTTGGATTCCTTGTAGTATCTAAACCAAATCATCAACAAAACAGAATTATATAGTGGGAGTGTGATCACAATGTACTTCCCATTTCAATGTACATGACTTATTTATATATCTGTTATCATATCATTTTTCATTCATTTATTTATTTTTTGCTTCAAATTTCTTTAAAAGTAGTATCTGATTTTTTTTCATGCTGTGATGGATATCTTTCTAATCAATGTAATGACAGGAAGATAAACATTAACATATACAAAATGCATATTTATGTCTTCTTTTTTCAGTGGTATTATTTTTACCAGTGAAAAATAAATTTCTGAATGGAATGTATCAATATTGAAAGACATTAACTTGTAGCCACTAGTACTGAAATCAAGTTTGTCTATATATGTCAGTTCATCAAACAGACAGAAAACAGATTGTATATTTGTACTTTATAGTACAAATAACTGCTAATTTGAAGTAATTTACCATTGAAAATTCCAAACTGAATGGGGATTAACCTTGAATTGTTTACTTCCATTCTTCTAGCAAACTCAATAAATGATTTTATCATCATGGGTTTGATTTGAAACTTTGCCAATGCCTATTTGAATCAATGCCATTTTTGTCTTGTGTTATCTTAATTGTTAAACGTAAAGGGGAAGTCAATTCTGAAATTTTTAGTTCCCACTCAAGCATAGAAATGAGAGAAACAGATTGGTGAAAATTTAAGCATTGAAAATAAGAAAGCAACACGAAATTGACAACTCTGTGACATATATTCTTTGAGGTCCTCTTCCACTTGCTCTGTACAGAAAATTCCATAAATTGTCATTTCTCAGTTATTGATGAGGGGATAGACATATTTCATGCAGGGGTTGCATACAAACAAAATTGCGATGGTTATATCTACATGAAGAGTGCTTGAATTACAGGAATTTTTTTCTCCAAGATACTTCACAGAGTTGCCATTTTGTGTTTACAGTAATTGACTTTAGAAATTCATAACTTTCTTATTTCAAATTAGATTTTGCACAAACTTTCGCTGGTCTGTTTCTCTAATTTATCTGCTTCTGTCAAGACCAATTTAATATCAGGATGGACTTTTCTTTTCCTTCATTACTTACGACTGACAGAGAAGCCAAATGTATCTTTGTGTTCATCCATGAGCTTCTTGATGAGTGTGCTCTTACCAGACCCTGAAGGCCCACAGAAAACACAGGGTCTTGGAATGTAGTCAGCCATCGTCGTCAGACCTAAAACAGATTCATCAAAAGTGATTCTACATGATAAACATGCGCAAGTAAATGAGATCAAAGAATAACACTACATTTCAGGCATTGATTGACAGTACACCCGTGGATGCCTACAAGGCTTATGATGAAAGTAGTCAAAACATGGCCAAGGATCCATTTATAAGCTACCTGGTACATGTAATGTAGCTATTAAAGGCATCGTTTAACAATGTTAAATCTGAGATGCACAGCCCTACGTGTTATCGGTGTCTGTGATATGGTGTAATATTGAAGCTCTAAAAAAAAACAGTTCAAAATGATCAAGAAGTGCCTCAAAAAAGTATAAGTCTTTGAGTGATCGGTTTTATCACACTCGTTTTCCCCAATAGACTGTATTGTTATGAAAACCATTTGGCAAACTGTTTTCAGAATTTGTAATTCCAATCATATCTTGATAATCACACAGGCGATCGGCTTGTAAAAGTCATGGGATTCCTGACTGACCTACAGTGTAAAGGTTTATAATAATTATCATTGCAGCATGAGCTAAATCCATTATTTTGTTTCAGAATCTGAGACAAAGTTACCGGATCTTAAAGCACCCTGCAAATATGCACAATGCAGCATGTGCACTACGTAAAATTTCAGATCAGACTGAGCAACGTGAATAGCCTATCATTGCAATTTGCCCCCAAATTTTAGAACCTATCATTCTTGTGATGTGATGTGATGGTTATTTTACCCGACTGCTAATTAAGAAAGCTAAGAAAGCATAAATGCTTCTAACTAGTAAGCAACCAGACGGCCGACGGCTTTAGGTCTTCTACGAGGGACCTAGTAGTGAGAATTAATGCCTTACCAAAGGGCATCGTCTTGGTTTCGAACCTGGGTCACCGAATTACGAGACCACTGCTCTACCGACTGAGCTATCGCGCCTTCATTTCTTGTCATATTATCAACAATTTAAAATTGAAGTAAATTCACATTCACATTTACAACGGTAAAATCAAGATTAGTATTAATCTACACATGCATAGCTTGTAGACATTTTGATTTTGTTGAACAAATTATACATGGATGACTGATGGGCATTGGAAACGATTTAAAATCATGCATTGACGTTAATAATCGACGTCGTAACAGTCAGAATTTTTTTTCCATAAATCAATTTTTTAGAGTACCGGTAATCTTAATAGTAAAATGCAGAACAATGAAAAACAAAAGAAAATATATAGACCCTATAGTCTACATGTATGTAAAACACTGAAATAGAAGACTTGGCCTTTGAACACAAAGTGCATAGCTGAATTTATGGTCAAATGCCAATACACATGTAATCGCAAGCAATGAAAATTTCATATATTTTTTCTCCACTCTGCTTTGGAGATGAAATCTCTAATTTCTAAACATTACGATTGAGTGAATGGTCGTGAGAACAGTGACTTTAAGTTAGTTAAGGTTGACTAAAGTTTTACAAAATTATTTTATTTTTATTTATAAGTGTCTAGACTCTAGACAGATCTACTTATTTTACTTATTATTTTTATTTATAAGTGCACACATGCACTGCACCTCAACAGTACACCTGACGGTGGCCTGTACTGCAACTGAAGAAGAAGATCTAGAAAATTATCTCATTTGTTGTCAACTTAGTATTAAATATTTAATACTATATTTATGAATAAGTCATGACATGATGAATGAAATCTTCATTTAACAACATTCAAATTCAATCAAACTTTCATTTATTTTTAAAGGCACAACGCAATTATAAAAAGACCATGGCAAAAGGCACTCAATAAAATATATTTTCATCAAAATTGCTGACGAGAACTAACAGTAAATCTACTAACAGTTACAGCGTTATCAAGTACAGTAAACCTCTCCCAGCAGAGAGACCCGAGCTGAGTCGAGTCTCGGCCTAAAAAATAAAGCCTAACGCTCAGGCGCGGCGACCGCGGACATCGCACACTGCACAGTTAAGTCCTGCCGCAACAATGAACACGAAAATCACTGTGCCACGTTGCCGGAACTGCTCCGATAGAAAAGCTCAGCGTCCCGTTATTCATCCAATCATCCGTGATCATGCGAGATCAAGGCACTCATTATTTCAACTGATCACTAAATATCATTTAAATAATTTTTTAATATTCAAATTAACTCACCTCTCCGGAACATCTGTCCAGATAGATCAAGTAAATTCTTACTGATAATGCTGTCGTCTTTTCTGTTGGTAAACCACACTTGATTGAGTTGATTTATGGTTTGGTTTAGATGTTAGATATTTGACTCACAAGAGGCGGTCTAACAATGGTAGTATTTGCCAGTGCATGCATTATATATATGCATGCGCAATACGCAAATCCTATGATATGAACCGATCTGCGGGCACGTGCGCGCGGCGGCGCGTATATAGAGAGATGATCGAATATATATACGCACATTGCGCTCGCGCATGCAATCGCGCTTATATAGCCAGCTAGAACTAGCTGAGCTAGAGCTTGATAGCTACACAACTTGTACACAACAGCCCCTCCCCCTCCTCTTCGATCATCATCATCATCCTCATTCATGGTGGTCTTCGTCATCATCATCACAATTATCATCCTCAAATCGTCTTCAACCGACATCAGCATCATCATGCACCACCATCGATCTTGAGTTATCATCACCACCATCGTCACCTATCACCATACATCTATCATCATAAGGAAAAGTATATTAACTTCATCATCATCTATTATCAACATCACCACCACCACCACCATCATAGCATCAACACCATCGTAGCGCATACACCAATGTTGCAGAAAAACACAAAACAAAAATAACACAAGAATGTTGCATATACATCTTTATTTTAATATACTTGTTCTTTTTCATTTGCCACATAATACACATTCTTCAAGATGATTTTCCACGTCCGTGTCGCTCTCTCACACCTCATACATCCTTACGTAAATCCTTACACTAGCTTTACAGCAATCACATCTCTTGCTATTCACTTTAAATTAAAAATGTCAAATACATGATGATCGCATTATTCTCGATTCTTAAGCTGCATATTCTCTTCAAACTCTGAATAAATCATCTATACACAAGCAGTAAAGTATTCCTTTGTTTAGCATTGGTGTCCCAAACACTGTTCAATTCAAGAAAATAAGAGTAAAATTAAAAATCTAAAAATGAAGGTTAATTTTCTCTGCCAGGATAATATATAATCCTCTTTGGTTACATCGCATATATTGTCTATACTAAGTCTGTAACACTTCTAATCTCTCAATTACCAAGCCAGCTGATGTAGGGATAGATTAGACAACCAAATTTTCAAAAAGTTGTGAAGCCAGGACTGCATATTGTTATCTGTCTTACTTGCTGCAAGTTTGTGGATTCACAATGAATATCAGATTACAAAAACAAATATTTGAAAACTTGTGCCCTTATACCACAGGAAATCTAAAAACCTAGATCAATTGGAAATATACTACATATAAACTAGAACATTATATTGAGTTCAGAAACCATTACCAAATGAAAGTGGATTGAAAGTATTGGAGCTATGGAGGATTTATAAGTGTAAATTAATTGGCAATATAAGGGTACCTTCTTTAGATTATTGTAATAAGTACATATATTGAGGGCTTTTAAAGTAGCAAAGAGAAGACAAAGTATGGAGAAACAAAAACCTCTTCTAACTTTCTATGTTATGTAAAGAAGAACTTGAAGCTTAATAATTTACTTTTTACATGGTGAAACTTATCCTCAAATATAAGAGTATCTGCATTACTAAGCATTTTTTTAATATCTACAAATTATGATACATATCTTATATCATTTTAACTCTACACCATATAAGTGTTATATCCTCTTGAAAATATTTACAATTATTACATAATAATTGATACATGATAGAGAAAAATAAAATAAAATAGATACTTATGTATCATGCAGTACTTGAACAAATCAAATAAATCTGGCATAAAATCACTTCAGTCACACAGATTTACAGTTATTAATACATATTTACTTTACAGAATTTGTTAGTATCATAGATCAATAACATCTGAATGAAGAAAGTTTGCCAGGGGCACATTCTTTGACCAAAAAAAAATAAAAATGTTCAGTTTTCACAAGTAACATGCAAATATCACACAATCATATCACGCAAAGGAAGTATACAACATTTTCATAGTGATAACAGATTAACTTATTAGTGAGAAAAAGTTATATGTGCAGAAATGTAATTGAAAATATGATTTATACTCTACAGGGCAGTCTGATTTCAAAAATATTGTCACAAAAACAAAGTAGTGCTAGGGGAAAAAAGTATGGCATTCTGAATGTCATGCATGTAAGCAGATCTACTCATTCCATAAGTAACCAATGACCTTTGTTTGTCATGCCATAGGCACACATATTTAATTACATACTAGTAAAAAGAAAATAACATAACGACACATGTATAATCGGAAGAAATAAAAGAAGCTTGAGTATTCTTTGAAATATATAATAAGTTCCAACTTGACCTTTACAGGAAAATGAAGAAATATAAGTGTTACACAAATTCAAAAGAAATGATATAACACATGTGCAGTTCTGTACAGTAAGAAGTTCTCATTTTGACAAATAAGATTTTGTGTAACTTGCATGCACTTACATTGTACAAATTTTACTCAATGTACTCCAATGACTGGTATAGTAAAGTAATAATGTCCACAACAATTGTCTTTAAAATTCACACATTTATGAATCCTCTTTTAAACACATCTTATGAATAATAAACTTGACACAGAAAGTACAATGTACATGTGCACTATACATTAGAAAGTATTCATTGATAATGGAATAATTTCTAGAAGTTTTTTTCCTAGAAATTTCTTCAATATTAAAGAAGTGTGGGTACACTTCCAAATTTTCAGAATCTGTAATGGTAGTGTGAATGTACATCAATATTGTTAATGGATCAATTATGGTCTTGGCATCATCAGGTCCAGGTCCTAATGCCTGTTATCGGTCCAATCATTGTCCTCTGCCTGTAGGAGATCCTGGACACACTTGGAGACATCATCATTGTGCTTCTCAAGGAGTTCTTGGTTCTTGGTCCTATCTCCGAATCCCATCTCAATCAGCTGATCCATCGATGATAGGTTTGGTGGTTCGTATGGAGCAGGCCTAGGGATTGGCTGTAGAAGAAATCACAACAAAGTGCATACACATTCCATTAATAACACATCAGAGCTTCTTGGGTCATGTTATTCGAAAGAATGGTTTGGACAATATTGCACTGACAGGGAGAATCGAGGGGAGGAGGAGTAGGGGTAGAAGGAGGATTCTGTGGATGAGTAGCTTACGGAGTGGGATTTCTGAATGTGGAATTGATCTCTGGGAGAATGAATTACTTCATAGAATATGGGACAGAGAGTTGGGGCATTCCATGGTCACCAACGTCTCAGGACATGGTACGTAAAGAAGAAGAACACACATGATTCATGTGTGCATTAAATCCCTTTCCCTATACAGGTTCTTCCATACTTTACGTCATCCAACCCCGTCAATCTCTTCCTCCTTCATATTCCTGCACTAATTTATCAAATTCTTCAATATCATATTTCATACGGGCTTTTATTTTCCATACCATTTTCTTCTTTCAGGGTTCAGCTCTTTTCCATTTATATTGTCATGAAAATAATCCTATTATTGCCTACCCACTCATCTTCTATTCTGACTAACATTCAACCATTTGTCGGGAAAGGAATGTTGAAAGTAACACCTTGCATTTAAGGTGAACCCAGATAGAAACAAGTGCAGATAATAAAAAGAGTCTTACCTGGGGTCTTAGCAGGGCGTTCACCGAGCTCGCTGCTGTACCAAAGGCTTGTCTCACTACGTTCCCTGCTACCTCAACTGCACGAGCTGCTGTGTACCTGTCATTTAAACACAATAAAAACATGATTTCTTCAATATGAACAACAAATAAACCTTCCAAATGTCGCTTTCTGAGCACTAAATAGCTCAACGTTGGTTCACTGTCAACATGGAAAATTATGAAATATTGTTCCAAACCATATATTTAGTAAGGCTTTCCATTATATAGAGACCATAATAAAATGGGATCACATGCAAGACACTTGATATGTAAGCAAATTTTAGTACATATTCTGTAACATTGTTTAACAATTTGTTCTGGCAAATGTATGGTCCTGCTGTACGTGCTTTTATTTCCTGAAGTTCTTCGTCAGCTCTTCAAATGAGATTTGAAACCCTCGGGTGGACTGCTACACCAGGGTTTCCCTCTACTCTTATATAAATAGTGCAGTGGGTTCTTAATGTGCAAGGGTGGTGACTCTCCTCTACACAGGGTCTCCATTTAACATCCAAGCACGATATTAAATAACAACTCTCCTGTTCTGCAAGTGACCACACCCATCCGTAGACTTACCCTAAGAGATCGACTGGGTCAGCTTCGACTTGGACATCATTGTAGGTATTGTCATACTGGGTGTTCTCCTGTTGAGTTGGTACGTCTTGAGCATCATGGAACTCATCATCATGTTCCTCCTGCCTTTCACGATCTTGAACCTAGCAGAACATTAAAACAAAATATATTTAATAATATGCTACACAATGAGTTGCACTTTTGCTCATCTCTAATGACAGAAAATAAACTGATGATTTGCAAAACTTGTATTAAAATGTCTTTTTTTGTAATAAAGAAATGGAGGTTTACATCTGATAAAGGGAGTCTCCTATTTTAAAATAGAATAAAACTAATCAGCATCAGATATTACCAACCATGATGTTTACATTACATATTTCCTCAATCATCACCATCACTTTCATCATTTTGCCTGGGAACGGAAAAGCAAACTAACTATAACTTCTGTTAGATTATAGACTCTCCTCCAAATAGAACTGATCTTAAATATCTTATCTTGTTTCTCAACTCACCTGTGTCTCTTGTGGTTGGATAGTTGTCTCGATCAAGTCCAGATTGGTCCCTTCAGCAGCACTAGATACAGGGGTTGTACGAGTCTCTCTCACAACCTGACAACGGAGAAAAATACATAAGATATACACCATTTAGGATCACTCTTGAGTTCATGAGGCCTGAATTTCACATTTCTTGTAAAAATTTGTCTACCACTATTAGCAACTGTCTCCAACTAAATTTAAGCCTTCAAAATGCTTTATCCAAGCCCTGCTCGATATGCATTGGAAATGAAAATGACACTGCCTTCTATTTCATAAGTAAACATGTGCCTTTTGCCTCTTAATTGTGGAGGAAATATGTAGAAGAAATGATATCCTCACCTCTGGCTGTCTTGTAGCATACATGACACTCCCCTCTGGGTTGATGAGCACAGCTTCCTCAAACTGGGTTGGTACTGGGCTGGCCAGGAGAGTGATCTCTGGCATGGGTGCCATTGTGACTGTCTCCTGACTAGGAGTGGTTGGCTTGGGGGAGGGGGTGGGGATGGTGGCCTGACGAGGGGTGGCAGCTACCAGTGGGATGAGCGGAGTGATCTGTAGAGCAGGATTTGAGGTGCTTAGGATGGCATCAATAGAAGGTGCCACATTGGTTGCCTCCTCCTCTGGAACCTCTTCCATCTGAATGATCTCTTCTACCTTTCCACCATCTTGCTCTGCCGATGGGGCAGTGATGTCTTCAGCGGCTGCAGAAAACTGAGGAACTTCGTCCTCTTGGATGATGAGAGCTTGAGGAGTGGTAGAACCTCCAATCTCTGCCTGGCTTTCCTCATAACTTGGTAGCCTGACCAGTTGTGCGTTTTCAGCATTTGGTGCTAGAACGCTAGAAGTCTGAGATTGGAATAATGAAAAAAGACATTTGAATAATCTTTAAAAAATCATGAGACTCTATATCTGCTCAAATATTAACTACCCAAACATCAAGACTGTGTATTCTTTCCAAAAATGTTTCATGATAATACATGCAATGAAGATGGCACATAATAATTAAATTATGTCACATTGTATATCAGTAACACCCATGTAAGAGTTATATCACATTTGCACAATTCTATGAAATGTAACAAGTTTTTAACATTAACAATCTAAAAAGTAAACAACTTCCCATCTTGATCACATTTTCTTGTCAGCCAGTGAAAATTACTGGATGGGAAATATATATTTAATGCTTTCTATAGAGTTACATACCATTGATGAAGACATGGATGTCCTGGAGAGAATCATGGATTTATCCAAGGGCTTGGTTGGATCAAAACAATCTGGGAGAGGCACCACACAGTAATCATCCAACATATCACTGTCAGAGGAACTACAGATACTCTCAACGTCATCTAAATCTAAAACCACAAACAGAAAAACAATGAATACAAAGAGCAAGTTTGGATTAGAATGAATGAAATAACGATGACCAAAAAACATGTAGGCACAGTTTCATAGGTATCTTTACATAATTTAAGTTTCCAAGATGTAGGTTAAGGGTATGAAATTTATTTGGAGTTAGTTTATGATATTTACTGCTGAGAAATCTAAACACCTGTTTAAGTGCCAATCAAGGTCATGAAATGTACGTGTGTTTAATAGTAATTAATCAAAACTAAATACAATCCTGAAAAGCACCTCCAATTAAATTCCTGATCACCTTTTTCTACATAATGACAAGCATTGTTAATAACAGATGAAATAACAGTTGGCAAGAACTAATCAAATCTATTTTCAGATAAATTACCTAGGATGAGTGTTGTACTTTTATCAAGGAAAGAAAAGATGTGTTCATACCTTCATCAGAGAAAGAGAAAGCGACTGCTACACCATCCTGAGCCATCTCGAAACCTGGTCCATCTCTCATCGTGTCCTGGGTTTCAATGATCTCAGGGATGTCTTCCCTACGGATGATCTCAAGATCACTGTGCTCTGATACCCTACGACATAGCAGCTTCTCATCTAGCTGAGGGATGGGCGAGATGCAGGGGGTCAGTCCAACTGTGGGACGAAAACAAATACAAAGTTATTCTGGTTCAATAGTCTGGACTTTGGAGAGTATTAGAAGAACAATTTGTTTCTCAGGTGCATGTTGGTTCGATATAGGCCTATTCTCAAGAAAACTGGTGAACTGTTTGAGACTTTACATTGACATTTTGTATAAAAAAATGTTATGAACAAGAAAGGTTAGCACTGCTACTAACATTATTTCATTTAGTCTTGTTTTCTCTGAAACTAAAATGCAATGTCAAAATTCAATGAAAAAAAGATTCCACATAGGACTAGGGACAAGAATATATTATGACTATGTCCCTTCACTCCAATCATCACATGCACAAAATATTATATCAAAAAAGATACTGAAAACTATACCTCTAAAAACTCCAAATTCATGGTATATAGTCCTTTCTATTTTCCTCAGTATATCTAGCTTAATATTAAAGCCCCACTGTACTACTTGTAGCTACTTGCTCCCTCTATATAGAAAACAAGCCTTATCGGTGACCATTGATCCCCATGACGCTCTTTTCTTATTATAATCTAGAGCCAAGTTGATGAGATAGCCACCTGTCAGTGAGCACCCTGGGTGGTCTAATCCCCCCTAGCCAAACAAGTACAGATGGTCTTTAACATTTCTTAACATTGTGTTGATTAATACAAGACACAATCCAAATGTGTTCCCTCCATACCTATAGGAGTGTTGTTTGGTGTTGTTGTAGCAGCGGGACTGTTTACACCGGCTACTTCCTTATCTGCCTCCTGATCGTCATGGATACTGAGCAGCTCAAAGGAGAAGACATCATGAGCAGTGAGAACATCAGAGCGTGAGGCCATCCTGGTTGGAGAGCAACCGTCTGATTGATCACTCTGGAGGTGAACCATGTCACTAGAGGGTGTGTTCTCACTGGAATCAGTCTCAACTGTTTCATCCTCCTGGTTGGTTGGTGGAAAGAAAATTTATCAGTCAGGAAAATATCAACTCTGCCTCAAAAACTGGTCCTCTAAACATTCTTATAAATATTAATCTTTCAAGTACTTAATTTCCCTTTTTTTTAAAGGAAACTATCATTAAACTAGATGGAATTTGACTGCGCGCAGTCGAAAATGATGCCTCCGTCATAGAGCAATTTTACAAACCAAAACAGAAGAAATTTTTCAAATTCAAGTTCAATTGTAATCCATTGACAGGTTCTCAGAATATCGTGATTACAAGCAATTTCTCATATACATATATGACCCTTTGATCTTTGACCTCATGACCCTAAAATCTACTCAGTTCATTGGCTCTGCAAGATGTCCAGAGTTAAATAGTAATCCATCTGTCAGTTCTAATGAGAATGCGTTCACAAGCTATTTTTGCATACATAATGAGCCCATGACCTTTGACCTTATGAACCAAGAATCTACTCAGTTCATTGGCTCTGCATGTAACATACATGACCTAATTTTGCCAGGAATCCATCAATCGGTTCTTGAGATAACACGATCACGAGCCGTTTTTGCATACATAATGTGCGCTGTGGCCTTTGACCTTTGACCTCATGACCCCTAAATCTAATCAGTTCATCAGCTTTGCAAGTAACATACATGACCTAAGTTTGGCAGCAATCCATCAATCGGTTCTTGAGATAACGCGATCACAAGCTGTTTTTGCATACATAATGAGCCCTGTGACCTTTGACCTTTGACCTCATGACCCCAAAATCTAATCAGTTCATCGGCTCTGCGAGATACATACATGACCAAAGTTTGACAGGAATCCATTAATCGGTTCTTCAGATAACGCGATCACGAGCTGTTTTTGCATACCTAATGAGCCCTGTGACCTTTGACCTTTGACCTCGTGACCCCAAAATCTAATCAGTTCATCGGCTCTGCGAGATACATACATGACCAAAGTTTGGCAGGAATCCATCAATCGGTTCTTCAGATAACGCGATCACAAGAACGGGACGTACGTACAGACGTACGTACGGACGGACGGACAACCCGAAAACATAATGCCTCCGGCTACTTCGTAACGGAGGCATAAAAATGGATTTGTAATAAAAATAATAATAATGATAATAATAATTATATAGAATATTTAGGAGCGCTAAAAACAATAAGTACCATAGCACTTACAAATACAAATATATGAAAAAGGACAACAAAATGTTCTCACATGAAGTAGATCACATAGATCACAGGGGAAAGAGGTAAGTTTTGAGGGATCTTTTAAAGGTGGCAAGACAGGTAATTTCCCTTATGGAAAGAGGGATATTGTTCGCACTCTACTCTAATATCGACCCCTATTTCTATGAATATATTTCAGAGAGTTCACATTACAAGATCTTGTGGAGAGTGAGACCAACCTTGACTTTGGGCATAATGAGCTCTTCCTGCACGGTCTTCTTACTCTCACACCTGGGCTCCAGGACCTCGGCCTTGTCCACGATAATATTGCACCAGACACGATGGCCGAACTGTTCACCCTTCTGTGTGAGTCTCCAGTGGCTTTGATAGTGGCCTGGTGTGTCTGAAGCTTCAAAGTCCACACAGATTGGTCCTTCCTCTCCGGGAGACAGGAGTGGGATGTCCATTGGGTCAGCCGACAGGATCTTGATGTTACCCCACAGGTACTTCAACTGCAACAAAACAAAATGTACGCTGCTATTAAAACATTGACATATTGTCAGCTCAAGCCACGGTAGTAATATCCACCATGTCCATGAGTGATCGCTCCGAAAACAGAATGTTATCTCGTTACTATTGATATGACCTTCGTTCAAGTGACAACAAAATAAAAGCTATTCAAAACTAACACTATTCACTATACAGACAAAAAATAGACACTGAATTTACGGGTTAAAACAAAAATCACAAAATCTGCTCCGACTGCATTATTTCATCAAAGGGTTCAGGTTGCAAACTGGTTTTAGGCTAGATTTGTGAGATTATGGTAAGGTATAATGTTTGGTCAGGGTTAAAGTTGGGATTTTGATGAGTGAAGGATATCAATCATCCACAGAGCAATTTTCACCATAGTATGTGTCATAAAACAATTTATTACACCTCAACTACTCTATCACCCAAGCTAATCACTCTACTCTACTGCAAAGTTTCTACTGCTACAAACCAACTCTCACCTTGGTATCTGAGTTCCACTTCACACTGCCATTGTTGATCATGATCCAGCTCTTAACAAACTTAGTCAGGGGCTGCAGATGTGTCTCATCGGGTAAGTTACCATCACTGACAAATCCAGCACCATACTTAGCTCTGTTACAATGATAAGAAACCAAGAATGAGGACAATGATTAAAATGCTTTCTGAATCTTCCACATTGTCAAGCTCTAAAACATGCACAAAAAGACTTTTAAATTGCTCATATTGAGAAGACGAAATGTGTTTGAGGTTGTTGCACCCAATTCAACTTCAGTTTCAATTTCAAAGAATGCCAGAACACATACTTTTCAATACAGACAGCAATTACCCAGTTGAATATGTTGACATAAAGTCCTGATACTGAAACTAGTTGCTCTGGGGTAGTTAAATACTGGTGATCAATCAATCCCTATAATTTAAGAATATCAATAGAAATAGTCTAGAGTTAAAACTCACAGTGCAAGCAGAGGAGTTATTTCAGTTGTAGCGTCTGCTGCTGAAGTGGTAAGCGTTGTAGGGGTGGCAGCAATGCTGGCAGCAGCCATGATCTGCTCGGCCTGTTTTTCTGCCATCTTCTCTATCCTCTCTCTCTTGGTTGGTGACACCTGGCCGTGGCACTCGACCCTGACACGGTGTTTCTCCTCTCGGTACTTGCGCTTCAGCTCTGCCCTTGCAGCTTTCCTGGCCATCTTCTCTTCTAGTTTCTTGATTCTATCAAGAAAAAAGTGGAAAAGGGTTAAGTCAACAGTAATTCAATACCCTGAAGTAATTTTGATGTTTGGTAACACAATTCCAATCACATGTCAACAAAACTTTAAATTCTCTACATTCAACAGCATACTTATGATGTGAATGGTGCATAAAAATACAACACTCTTAAGAATTTTATTCTTGGGTGGGGGGGGGGTGTTTTATTACCCTTGTCTTATGTCTCATGAACTAACTTTACAGCAAATATCCTCAAATCAAAAAGCATGAAATTACAATTTTTACAGTATTGCAAATTTGTTTATATTTTTCAAGGGACATGGCATTCCAAACAAGGAGAATCTATATCCATTCAACTTTACCATCCCTGACCAACATGAGCATCACCATTCAACTTACTTGTATTCCCAGACAGGTGTATCATCGTCAGCATAGATTGGATGCTTGAAGATAGGAGCTACCCTACCATCAGACTTGACCCCTACACGGTATGCAGGTCGTTTGAGCTTCAGGAACACATGGTTAGGGTCATGGGAACCTGGCTGGGATTCACACTCCTCACAAAGGTCAAAGTCCAGACAATGGCTACAATAGACAAACAAATCCATTATATCAAACTCATATTTAGGGGATAAACACCACCAACAAAATTACTGTAATTTAATCCATGATACAATATTTAACATTTTAAAATATATTTCATCTAAACATATTTATTTGCCTACTGCTAAAGCAAATACAATGGTAATGTCCCCATACTGCTTTCGCTAGAGTTTTTGCGAAATATTAAGCATTGTTGTTTAAGATTTTTTTTAATTTCATTTGATGGTGTACTTACCCACACTTGTATCTGAAGCCAGTGATGACACCTTCGCACTTATCACATGTGATGCCCTCATGTACTAACTTGGCTGTAAGGAAAAGAAAACAATCAAGAGAATACAGTAACTTCAATTGAAAAGGTTCAAAACATCATTTGCCAAAGTCTGCTATTCAACTTCATAACAAAACTAAAACTATTTCTGTATGGACATGCAAACAAAAAAATATTTTCATGCACATTAATGATCAAAATTTCATAGTGGAGAACATGTAACACAGCATGGAGAGTTGGCAGTGTTTTTTCTGCCCATGATGTGCTCATATTGGCATGGTTCAAATTTGTTCAAAAGCAAATATTTCTTTAAGTAAATAACAATATTACCAAAATGAAGGCTCACCCTAGAATTTGTTCATAATACAACTACCTTTATTCATAACTGCTAGTCAATCGTATTATCATAATATTAATGTAAATGAAACTATAAGTCTACCCGGAGCATTAACTGACCTGGTGTTCTGTTCTTAGGCTTAGTTCCTTGTTCAGAAGTCAGAGGACTGGAGCACATTGGGGTCCTGGTCCCAGCCAACATCTGGGATGGTTCCCAAGAGAAGGGCCTGGTCTTTTCCAAGGGACCACTACCTAGACCATCAAGAACACCCTTGACAATCTGGTCAATCACCTGGAGATTCAAATATAATAAGGCATAAACATGTATCAAACATTGTCATAATCCAGTCTTTCTTTTTTTTCTTCATTTATCACCACTTGGGAACTCAGACACAGTTTCAAAGTTCTGAAAAATCTTAAATGATTGTACCTTTCTTCATATACATGCACAAAACAAAGTAAAAGTAAAACAAAATATGAAGGCAATTATAATTGTAATTTCTTAATAGAATTCCAATAATACATAGATCAAAATAATGTAAACTGTGTTGACAAATAACATAAATGAAAATGTGAACTAGTCCCAGTGGCAACACTTAAACAACTGTATTGGGGGGAAATAAATTTGTCAGTAACAGAAGCCATCTGGATTGTTTTGAGAACTATTCCCTAAGGATTTTGTTGCAGTAAACTCAAGATTTTTGTTAAGAGGTCCCCACTTGTATACTCTGTACATGTCCAACTGAGTACTGACCAATACTATAGCTTGTATCCTACCTCTTTTTCTTTGTTAGGACCATCACTCTGCTCTGGAGTAGATGCATTAAGCTGCTTGAGTTCCTCCATGGCCTTCATCACATAACCACTCACATCAGTGGGCTGCTTGTGGGCTGGCAGGGAAGTCGTCCGGTTCAGACGAGGTGGGACTTTGGGGCGTGGTGGGGGAACAGGTATGGGAGGGGTACTGGGGAGGGCGGGGCCTGGCTGCGGGTATGGAGTTTCTTTTTCTGGCCGAGGTGGAGTGTGCATTCTCTTCCTTTTAACAGCTTCTGTTGTCTGCATACAGATAAATATGAGAGATTCACTTACATTTGGTAAAAGAGACTACAAACTGCATCACCATCTTACAAGTGAAAATAGAATGCACATAATTACAAGAACAAATTAGCTTACAATTGTAGTGAGAATTAATGATGTCCCACAAGAGGGTACAAGCAAATGCAAGGTCTTCAAAAGAACCGATTTATTTTAAGCTTCTATCCTTTATTTGACGTCTACATATTTTAATACAGGTATGAACAGCACCTACATGTACATCGTCAACAGCGATTTCATAAAAATCTCTACAAAAGTAAGAGACTAACCAAAATTTGTGTCCAAGCCCTTCTGAGAGGCACACCACTTTGTCCTTTCTAGTGTTAAAACTTCTAGCAATCAAAATGTATCTTGATCTATGCAGTTAATGTTTGTTTTCAAATTAAATATTAATTATGTGTTTTGAATAGGCTACACCTGTAAATGCGATTGACATTGGTCACACTTGTATATCGTCTGCTGAGAGCCAGAAGGGCATTAACTCATATCCTTTAACACAGAGTTAACACCCTTCTGGCTTTGAACAGATATGTTCTAAAATGCTTTGTAACCTTACCTCAGTGAGACTTGGGCGTTCCTTTGGAAGGGTGTCTAATATAATTACTTTGGAGACTCTAAGACGAAGCACGTTATGACACTTGGAGGCCAGCGCTTTGGCCTGGTCATATTCTTCTGTTGGGATAAGATTGATTCATTGAGCAAGAGGTTTACAAAGAATACATGTTACTTTAATGTGCAATAATGCACAATATATTCTCCTGAAAGACCTCAACTTAAGTAGGGGAGGGGGGGGGGGGGGGGGTTGGGTGGGGGCCCTAGGAAAATGTTGATGTTCACTTTATGGGAAAGTTTGGTACAATTATCAAACATCACACTTTTATCAACATGTTCTTATTTTGTAAAAAAAACCTTGTCAATCTGTCATTTAACTACCGTACTTGTAAAATCCCAGTATTGTCCATCAGTTTCTGATCTGATTATCAACTGTCAAACTGATATCCTAATGATACATACATGTACATGCTCCAGAAGCATCTGTTCGTTTGCAGTCATTTGTTCAATCATTTACATTATTGAATACATTAGGTATCTTCTGTTCACTGCATTATTTGCAAAGCAATCAAGGACAAGCCCAGCCTAAAATTGGTAATGCATTTTTTTTCTTCTTCAATACCTCTATAAAAAAAAAAAAGATAATCACAATAAAGAAGGCAAAACAAAGAATTTCATAAAATACATTACAGCCTTAAGTTTTCCATTTTCATAGTGTTTAAAATTCACTTACCTTCAGTGTCTACAGCAATCTGCATACAATAAAAAGATAACATGAACAAAGATTAATATTTAAATCCACTGATAAGGGCATTGATAAAACACATGTGCTCATTGTGCTGCATAACATTCATAAAAAAATATTCATCATTATATACTCATATACTTATAAACTATTAGATACTTCAAAAAGCAAAACAAGGACATCATGACCGATTCCACAACATTCTTAAGTAAAAATTATTCAGACTGCATAAATTGACTCCCCCAAATTTTCTCTATACAAAGCTCCCATGAACGCAAAAATATTTTTTTGTCACAACACTGGAAAGTAGGGATATATGCTAAAAATTGTGAACTCTTTCTGAAACAATGATTTTTTAACTGTACCTCATCTTCCTCATCATCAGTGTAGGTAACAACAATGTCTTCCAGGTCGAAGGAACACTTGAGCTGCAAAAAATGTAAAGAAATAATTGTAAATTTAACAATTTTATAAAAATACCATGATCAAGATTTATCATCAAGTTTACGAGGCAGGTGATTTTGGCCAGTCAGAGAGACACAAAATTAAAAACAAGGGATATAAATGGGAAATATTCTGGAAGATCACTTGGCACTTAATAAAATAAGTCTATTGCCTCATTGAAATATGCAATTAACACCAATATCATTTGTCAAAATCATGACAGGAAATTGGATAATCAAAGAATTAATGTTGTTCCTTACATATTTAAAAAGATCCTATGTCTGTCAGCTAAATCATTCAGTTTACTCATTTCTCTATGCAACACTCAGTCGCGTCAGTTGCAGATTGACAAAAAAAACTCTGTCACTGTATTTTCATCATTATTTGCACTAAAATCACTTTTGAGCAACCAAATCTGGCGAGGAAAAAGAAAAATCACATTCTATACAAAACTTACATTGATGTAAAAACAGTGTAAGTTTTATAGTTCTACTATTTTTTAGTATGATGAGGGATTATAGATTAGGTGTTCGGACATTCAACAAACATAAAGGCCCGAATTCACAAAGCAAGGTTTGAGCTCAGACCGGGTTTGAGCTCAAACCTCCTTTTGTTTCGCCAAACCTCCTTTTGTTATTTACAAACCAGGTTTGTAAATAACAAAAGAAGGTTTGGCGAAACAAAAGGAGGTTTGACCTCAAACCTTGGTCTGAGCTCAAACCTTGCTTTGTGAATTCGGGCCAAAGACTTTAAACTAGTCAAAGATCTTCTTCTCTTTTGCCTTCAAATTTAACAGAAAATATTCATCAAATAGCACCAACCATCAGGAATATTTGTCCTTTATAATATTGTCTACCATAAGTCTTCAAAGATTTATGAAATATTGCTTATATTTCTTCTTCAAATTGCCGTTTCAAAAACGACTGTCCGGACACACCACATGCACATCTGGGTTCATATCATTGTGTTCCGATATAATCTTTCTTCCTTTTTCACGACATGCTATAAATAATTAATAATTTGAAGAGCTTTTTGTTTAAAAGTAATCATAATAATCTCTAGTCTCCGTTTCACATTTTGACTAGCTTGGCTGACAGTTATAACATATAGATAGAATTTCTAGATCTAGTTTATCGACTGAAACATATTCCCACTCAGCTCAGCCGCGGGCCAGGACAGGTTGATCTTGTAATTTACCATTGGCATTGTGCAATGTATTTTCGTGTATTGAGAGAATGGAGACTCACCATCGCAAGCAAATCCTGCCATTTCGTTTTGTACGCAGGGCTGTAAATTTGTGTTTCTCCTCCAAATCTCACTTCTAGAGCTATGTTCTCCTCCATTTTCGATCTTGAATGTCTATTCTATGCACTCGTTCAGGTATCACAGTCACACTCGGCACAGAAATAGATGAAAGTTGTGATCAATCGTAGCAATTCATTGTTCCTTTCCGCATCGTTCACATTACATAGACTGTTGTTTATGTTGACATTTCGAGTCTTCACTCAGAATATTCGTGCGCAAATCATCAAGTGCAGAAGCAAAATCACCTCTCTGTAGTATTAAATGTTGCAAACATAATTTCTATTACACAATTATTATAATTGATTTTTTTAATCTTAGTTTGCTGTCAAAATTTATCAAGCTGCATTGTTTATATAGAATTCAATTAAGAACCGAATCACATCGCACATGGATATAACTTTGGTATCAAAATAGAAATTACGTAATGTGTACCAGAGAAGGCATTCACTGTCACGACTGCATGACTAGGTGCCCCTCTACCCACGGTGGGGCTACGTGTTTCATTACATCATTCGCTATTTCATGCAAAACAAATATGTAATCGGAAATTTTGCAATCGCGACTAGTCCTGCAATTTTGTCTACATACTTCAGTTTGTCAGAGGGAGCCATCCCGAAATAGTCACACGTCAAGCCGAAGTCTAATTCACCTAAATATTGTGTCATTTAATTTGTTTTCTTCACTTTTGAAATTTTGTCAGATTGGAAAGGACGAGGGGTATGGCCGCTTTACATCATCCTATGTTGAATATGAATAATTTTATATTTTTGTTTAACTTGAAATAATAAAAACCTGATAGAATTGACCAGCGGGAAAGCAAAATATTGTCAAGTGACGCCCCACCATGCAGTAGCGTAGGCAGGATTTTTTCAAGGGGGGGGGGGGGGGATTTGAAAATCGCTCCGAAAATTTCCGCAACGACTCAGCCGACCGCTGAATAAGCGGGGGGAGGGGGGGGGGGGTAAGAGCACATGTTTTATCTTATTTTTTTGGTCCAGTTTTTGAGGGAAAATTTCGCAACGACTCAGCCGGCCGCTGAATAAACGGGGGGGGGGCACTTTTTGGGGGGTCCCGAAAATTGGAAAATTAGGCCTACCGATATTTCGTTCAGTGGGAGGGGGGGTAAGGTCTGTTTTTTCACCCTTTAGCACACACAATTTCTTTAATTTTGTTTATTTGACAAAAAGTGAGGGGGGTATCTTCCTATACACACACATTTAAAAAAAAATGGGGTTAACGTTAACCCCCCCACCCCCCCCCCCCCACACCCCCGTCTGAGTACGCGCCTGCGTCCCACTAAAGTGCCTAGATCACACGTTGTCTAGATTTACTGGAATATTACCGTAAATATAAACATCAAATATTTTGCTACTTTCCTATTTCAATTACTTAAAACTGAATTCGGTTTAAATTTATATGTTTCCAGTTGGGACTGAATTAAGCGGGTCGTATTGCTAACCACCCCCCCCCCTTCTCTCTCTCTCCCTCTCTCTCTCTATCTCTCTCCCTCTCTCCGTTTCCCCCCTCCTTCTCTTTCAGTTCTTCCGTCATCCAAAGTAAGGGGCACCGTGCCCCTCCCCCCGTATATACGTAGAACGGTGCATGTAGGGACTGGGGGGGGGGGGGTCTAGTAACCTCACGTAGTGTGCTTTCATAAAACATGTTTCCCCTAGCTGGCTTAAACTTTGTATGTTTGTTTAGCAGTTAGGCCATTATACTGTATTGTCTTTTTGTCTTTAAATTTGATTTTTTTTTCCCCTTCTTTTTTAATTAAAAGTTCATAGAACGTCCTACTCTTCCCCCCCCCCCTCACTGGCCAGAGAATCCTCTACTAATGCCACTCTTTATCTCTTTTTCATTGAGGCTGCAAAGAAATAATATTTATTTTTATTTGTTATGTTCTAGTAGTAAAGTGTCATTTACACCTAAGGCGATTTATTTGTTGCCATGATTTGTTACTGTGCGGGGATGATGAGTATAGTGAAGGGCCTACATTATGTTGCCGGAAATACTTGCTATATAGTTTCTTCTCATCGCATCCACACTTTATACTCCGAGTCAAAGTATAGGCCTTTATTGTTTAATCAGTTGATTTTCAACAACAAAAATAAGAGCGAGATGATTGAGAGAGAGAGAGAGAGAGAGAGAGAGAGAGAGAGAGGGGGGTGAGGAGGAGAGGGGGCTCGCAAGTCTGAATGAGTGAGTGCATGCATGGGGAAGAAAGAGATGGAGAGAAGCGAAATATGAAGCGAGATAAAAATACAAAGAAAAAGGGAGGAGTGAGGGAGGAGAGATAGAACAAGAAGAAAGTGGACAAAGAGGCGAGAAAAAAATATAGAGAAAGAATGGGAGACGGGAGGGGATGCGAACCAATACACTAACCCTTTTATGCACCTGAAATAAATATACTTACATGCAGTATTCATTCTATAATTGCTATGCAACTGAAATAAGTAGTGGCTAACAAAAATCATTATAATATCTTTATATTTATTGACAATTTTACATTCAAACCACATACTATTATATACATCTTTTGTGATAATACACGCATTTTACTCTATATTAATTTGGGGAAAATTTACATTGTATTCGACGAAAAAGCAATAACAATTACATAATTTCCGTATAATAATAATAATAATAATAATAATAATACATTGTATTTCTATAGCGCTTAATACAATGTAAATAATAAATTATTACAATGTAAATAATAAATTAATACAATGTAAACAATAAATTAATACAATGTAAATAATAAATTAATACAATGTAAATAATAAATTAATACAATGTAAATAATACAATGTAAATAATACATTTCGAAATAAATATTATTCGTATTCCTTGTCATGAATAAAACAAAAACAATGAGCACGTTAACAAAATCCCGATTTATGCCGAGATCACAGGAAAATCATAGGTATAAACGTGGTCATACTGTATACTGTATATAAGTGAACATTTGCATACTGTATAAGTGAACATTTGCATACTGCATTAAAATGCATTTCATCGATTTCGACTTAGCGCATTATTTTCCTCTCGGATATATTCGTACGAAAAACCAGTGAGATCAATTCCATATCTCCATGAAAATTATATAGTAGCAATTATACAAATACATAAGTATAAATAAATCCAATTTCTATGGTTTAAAAATAAAAATTATAATATTATCTTTCTGTTATAAAATGCACCGTCATTATATAGAAAGCCCAACAAATCTTTTAAATGTTAACAAAAATAATGAAGCAATTCATCACGTTATTCATCACTAAAGATCAATCAATAAAGTTTCATCAATACATTTCTTAGACAATATAAACTTTATCTTTCAAGAATATATCATATTGTCACTATCATTTCATGAAAAGAGGAAATAAAAAAAATCATTCAAACTTGATGGGAAACAAACACACTCCATGCTACCACATAGGTCTACTTATAACAAGATCACCATGGTAACTACGCACTAGAGACTTACTCAAATTCTAAAGACGTAATATGTGATACAAAAATATCGTATGAATGCATGTTTTTTTCGTACCAGTTTAGCATCAGAAGATATGACAATACAGAAGGTAGTGCACTTTTTTTTAGCACATTGATTAATAAATGAACCATGTAATGATGTATATCGTTCATTGACGTAGAGAGGAAACCACCAAGGCGTTATAAACGTGCACCATTTATGCCTCGTTATTAAATCCATCTTTTTTTCTCTTTAAACAAACAGGAGACGAAATAGAAGGAAAAAAAGACAATTTCCACTACGAGACCTGCCTAAAGTGTTTAACAATGCACATGACGATGATATATTTACAGAAATTATATATTCTTTGAAGGAAAAAAATAGTTGAGATGTTTTGTTCACTGAGCATTTGGTTATGAAATTGAGAATGAATTAAATTCTCTAAAATATCTCATGGAGCTTCTATCGTATGAATGCATGTATATATATATATATTTCATTGAAATATATGAAATGGAAGTTAGATTCTGCCAGACTGATTTGAAGGCATTATTCTATGATTTTTAAAAAGGCAATGCATATTAAAAAGGCTGTTTTTCCTTCGAAAAGTTGCTTTTTTAATTTCACTTTTTCCACTTTTCTTACATATTTAATGATTAAATAAAATTAACGTATTATAACAGCCGTATATATATATATTTAATTTAGAAAACATATCCTTTTAAAATTCATAATCAAGTACATACAAATCATCGTTAAATATATTTATATATATAATTATATAACTCTCATCATTTTGATATGAAGAAAAAAAAATAACGAAACATTATGTTTATCACAGAAAAGGACGGAATGTAATTGTCTTAATTCATATATTAAATATTGCACGCTGTCATGCTTCGTGTAAAATTGATATAATAGGAGAATCAATGCATTATATCAATAACTCTATTTGGCATGTACTCTGACGTCACCAATACCTAACAACCATTATACAAATTGGGAACATAGACTAGAATCTATGACGAATGCCATATACATTTACGCATGAGATCTGTGACTACAATTGTAATGTTTATTATTACTTAGACCCATTACTGGTGATTTTATTTATATGATAATTCACCTTTTACTCTAATTAACGCTATAATGAGAAAAGGGCGATCCATCCAATGTTATTTTCTCATGTTATGATGTATGTTGTTATTTATGTGTTTTTATACTTGGTAAATAAAATAAAATCAAACCTTGAATTGTTGGAAATGTTTACAAGACAGTAATATATGAGATAAATCCACATCAATTTGCAGCAGTTTGTGCCGATATTCCACACGCCAAAGATGACTTCATCTCTTATCTAATGTTTTGATTGTCGTTCTCTCCAGACAGATGAGGTCCAGAGAATGTACCCACGCGACCAGGGTATACAGTTCTCGTGATGTGAGGAGCATATTACATGTTTACAACCAGCCTCTATATATAATATTATTTGGGAAATATAATTGCATTCGTCCGTTCCTTTCATTTCTTCCCCAAAATGCCACCAGTAAAAAGGGAGAAGAGTTTTCTATAATACACAGTCATGCTTCCTTCGAATTTGTTGGAACTGCCGCGGAAGGTTTGTTCATGTATGCTGAAAATGGATATCACGACGAAAATGATGACGAAGGCGAAGTAGACGACATCGGTCGAGAACATAAGATACATCCAAAGATATCCAATTTGGTAAAAGCTTCTGACGAAGAAGTGGGATAAGAGAGGAGGGATAGTATAATATCAGGAGAGAAAAGGGGTTAGGGAATAGTGAGATAAGATGGAGGGAAAGGAGAGAGATGGAGGGGGATGGGATAAGAGAAATAAAGAGAAAGAGAGACTGGGGGACGGACAACGAGAGAAACAGAGGGGAGGTAGAGAGACAGAGAATAGGGAAGAGACAAAGGGGAAAGGAAATGTTTTTTGAGGGAAAGATAAACAAAAGGAGATAGATAGATAGACAGAGAGAAACAGAGAGAGAGAGATAGAGAGAGAGAGAGAGAGAGAGAGAGAGAGAGAGAGGACGAAAAGTTGGATGTGGGGAGTCGAGCACGATGATGTGACTGTATCCATTTTACGATGACCACAGATGATTACTAGGTAGCGGCTTTCTAAAAGTCTTTGGAGTGATTTCTCATTATCAACTAATGATGCAATTACCATTCTTCTTCTTCTGATGTGTTTGCATAGCTGGAGCTGAATCATTTTCCTAAAAAAAAAAATTCAAAATAACATTCAATTCGATTATTTTAAGATCCCCTTCACTATCACATGTATAAAGTCATTGATACATTTATTATTAACGTCGCTGTTTTCACGAAGTGACGGTAGTGAAAAAAATTGCATTCACTTTGCGTGACGATTTTCCTCACTACCGTCACTTCGTGAAAACAATTATGGCTTGAATTGGTTTCCAAGTTCCAACATTTTGATGAATGCTTCTTTTCTTTCTTTGTTGTTCATTCTTTCTTTCTTTCTTTTGTCCAATGAACGGTTTTCATGGAGGTTGTGTTTGCTGATTGATAATTTTTCTTTCATTGCGGGGGGGGGGGGGTGGTTGAGTCTTTTTATCCCCAATGTGTGTATTTTATAACGAAAATCATTCGAAATTGTAAAAAGAGTAAAACAGAAGGTCTTCGTAGGGCGATGTTTGTCTCGGACTTAGTGAATCAGAAGAACTTAAAAAACACAATTCTACTATGGGTTTTCGGAAAATCACTTGCGTAATGCACAAGTGATAACTTATGCAACCCCGGGGATACCAAGCCCCGTATTATCGATAGCAATTAATTGTTATTACAACCTTCAATCTATTTCAGGGGAAAATCCATCATGTTATCGTGGAAATGAAGTCTTATCGCCATAGTAACTATACGAACTCTTACGTATCATCAAATTACATGCAATCAAGTAGAATGTTGAAGGCAGAATATAGTATCGACTGACAGGGGAATTTTAAATTTATAATCTAAATTATTATGCTTCTCTCCCCCATCTCTATCTCTCTCTCTTTCTTTCTTTAATAATAATAATAATAATAGCTCACATATTTTATAATGCGCCTAATACTCTAGGCGCAGTACATATTATTTCTCTCTCTCTCTCTCTCTCTCTCTCTCTTATCTTACTCTTTTTTCTACTCTCTTTCTTTCTTTCTTTCTCTCTCCTTATTTTTCGTCTTCTTTTTCTTCTCCTTCTCCTTCTTTTTTTTCTTCTTCTTCTTCTTCTTCTTCTTTTTCTTCTTTTTCTTTTTCTTCTTTTTCTTCTTCTTCTTCTCCACCTCTCGTAGTAATTATGTCCCCTCCCTAATCTCTTCTTTCATCTCCCCCCTCATCCTCCTCCTATAATGTTACTTTGTCTCACACTCATCTCGCAGTATTTGCTGTATACAACAAAAATCAGAAGCGAATCTAAAAACACTAATTGCACTATGGCTGTTAACAAGTCCCTCCACAATCCTAGTATGATTTACCTGTTGATTCGGATTATTTTCCCCGCAAAATCATAGCTGTCCTTTCAATGATTTAATAACACATCGTTCTAAGAACAAAGGAGAACTTGAAAGAATTTAGATTCGATTTAAACACAATGTCATAATACCTGTAATTCATCAACGTCTTCTATGTCATATACCTCGACGTTTATTCCTTTATTCTGTTCAATTTCCTGTACAAAAAAAAAGATCATTACTATAAAGATAAATGATGTCAAGAGTATCAGGAGTTCACAATCTTGCTTGACTAAAGCAAAAGGACGTAAGTGTGTTGCAAGTAGTAATACATGTAATACATAGATTGATTGATATTGGTAATATTCACACGGAAATTCCCTGTCTCTGTCTCGGCCCTTAATTTTGTCTGGGGGCGGGGGAACACGGTGACCACAAGGGATTATAGTAATCATCTTCATGTTCATTATAATTTTATTTTTATATTATTCTGCTGACTCATACTAAAGAAGAACGTGTGAATGTTTAGAGACTATATTCCACAAACTGCATTTCCATTTTTTTGTGGCTAAGATTCACTTCACTTTCATTTTCGCTATGAATTATAATTAATTTTTAATAAAATATAAAAAATAAAATGCATAACATTTCATATTTCACTTACATTGTATTTCTTTATGCCATTTTCATCGGCTACTTGGGAATTCTGCATGTAATTAAAAAAATATATGTATCAAGATATATGATTAGAATTGTGGTCATAATGATGACTTTTACAGCACTTATAACAGATACATTCAGTTTCGCACAAATCGAAAGATCTATGATTATATACATATTAAAACAAACACTTTAATTTCAATGAGGATGAAATCGGTATTCAATTCTAGATGTCGGTGTACTTGTCAATTACAGTGCGGGTATATGAAATTGCACTAAATTACTATAAAGGATACGTTGCTATAGCAACGGTATGTGACGTTGTCAGAGAATCAGCCGGCATACTGCACACAATCCAGAAAACATAACAGCAAGAAGCATATTGATGTATACGGTGTAGGTTTCTTTAAAATATAATAATCAACAAACAAATTGTTATTATACAGACAGAAATACATGTAAATCGGTATGAATTCGAAGATGTAATAAAACAAACGACAAGAAATATGTTGGTGCACGTTTGAGATATAGCAATAAAGAAACAACTATTATAAACTAGAAGAAGGAATTCGTTGAAAATTAAAAAAAAAATTAACGATGTAATATAAATGACAGTTTTCATGGCTATTCTGGTATTATACCACGAAATTTGAACAAGAAATGATAATGGATGACTTTGTGAAATGCTATTTGTTCAATGTTATACTTACGTTGTTTGGTAATGCCTTTAATCTCTCATCAATTAATGTTACTATTTCATCATAATTCATCCTTTTTGCATAACTTTTTGCAGTGTCTTCTGATTGGTCTTCCCACTGAAAAATGAAAACATCATGAACTTTATGATTAAAGGTCTATAATCTTTCAATACACAAAAATGTTTCAGGGTAAAACTGTTGAAAATTTACACGGAACTTTCCAACTCCTTTCTGACTTAATACGAATTTCATATTCATAAAACGTTTTATACACCCTTGTAGTTGTAGAAAGTTACAAAACTTGCAATTCCAAAAAACTATATCGTATCTACAAAGCTGATACATCAGTCTTTGTATGAAATTGCTTTCTCATTCTCGATAAGTCTTTCACTTCAAAATGAGCAAAGGTTTGAACACTCAGTAATATTGCTTCCCGCCCTCGGAATTCACTCAATTTTCTACAATAATTATTATTCTACTGCATTTTATAAAGATAATTTTGATATTGTTGGTTTTGTATCTCTTTATCAGTTTAAAACGTACTATGTCTTCTTCATTATCTATCCTAAAAATATTGATGAACGTTTATACACGTATATTTATTCATCATTTTCTTGCTTTGTTATATTCTACTCTCTGTCTTGATTGGCGTCCAATTTCAAATCAAACCTTTTACTCAGTACCTCTTCAGCATCACCAATATGACGCCTCATTATGCTTTGAACATACCTTCATCACGTGATGAACATCGACGCCATTTTGAAGTAAAATCTTCGCAATGTCCACGAGACCTTTTATTAGAGCTAGTTGTAACAATGTGCAGTCAGGTTGATCTATTTCTGGGGGCTGTGTGGAAGATGGAGGTAAAGGAAGGGAGAATGTTAGAGGTAAATACGAAAAGGACAGTAAACAAAAACGATTAGCTTTTTTTATAGGACAACAAGTGAATCCTATAAGCCCTCCTAAGTAGGATAAATTTGGATACCTATATAATTCTGGGAGATTATCTATTGGAATATCTGGAGCATCTATGCTTTACCAAATGTTACTATGTTACCGATTTTGTACCCTTTCCATGCATCATCATCACCTCCTTGGTCATTTTACCCTACTACTTTTCACATCGGCTTGTTGGGCTTATGTTGACGTTGACGAAATGTATCATATATTTTACATCTTCATCCAAATTATTCCGTCATAATTTTTAAGGGGTGGTTTAATAAGTATACTATTCCGTCATCTTTGTTATGATTGCATAATTATGTACAAAATAACTGAGTAGTAGATATTTTTAACTCTATGGTACTTACAGTATACAAGACGTTGACATCAGCTCCTCGGTTTATGTTATCCTGTACAAAATCTATATGGCCTTCTTTAACCGATGCTGTTAATCTCTGTATTGTTAAGAATGAATAGCACGCATTAAGAATGGTTAGACCTTAATCAATACTTTGTATAACCACACATAATAGCGTAGTCATTCAAGAACCACGGTCAAGCCTGTGGTAGCCTATACTGTAAACGGGCTATACAAGGATTCTCCACGTAAATTATGTGGGTGTAGTTTATACGGACTTCTTTATTTCATTTTATTGTGCTATATTTTGGAAGCAATACATGTAATCATTATTTTGCCGGCACTATACTCAGAAACTACTTCTAACCACATAATAGTGCGTGAAACTAAGATCACACACTCACGCCCACACTCCTGTATTTAGTACACCTCTCCTCACTCCTCCCAGTTATTTAATTTTCTTAATTCCGTGTAAACATCCTTTCTTTGGCAGCTATTTTGGTTCGTCTATCCGTTGTTTTTTAACGTTTCCTGCTATCACACCGTATACCGACAATTTCCTACATAATAGTGTGATATAATGTTTTCTCTTTTTATTATAAAATCCATCTATTTAACACGATCGCAAAGAATTTCGGGAATCAATAACAAGAAAAAGCAATTTCAAGGAACTTGTCCATCACTGGTTGAAATGTGCTCATGACTATGATGTGTTACATACATGATTTCTATGGGATTTACAATATGGTATTGAAAATGCCCTATATAGAGTCGATTTTTTGAAGTCTTTTTGATGATGCTAATGTTCTTTTTTCACATGAAAGTGTTAAAGTCCGTCTGTACTAGTTCGGCCAGGGGGATTAGACCTCCCTACAACGTCACTGACAAATGGTTATCTCGTCAAATCAACCCTCAATTAACATAAGAAAAAAGGATCATGGGAGACCAACAGGCACCGATTAGACATTTTTGCGATATAAAGGGCACAAGTAGCTATACGTAGTGCAGTGGGACTTTAAATGAACTTTAACTTGGGCTTTAACTATAATACTGTCTACGATTCATGATATATGTAATGACAGTCATGACAAGAGAGATATATTCCTTTGAATTAAAAACATTTTTTTAGAAATTGTTACTGATTACAAACCTCATTCATGTCAAGTTTGTTTTGCATATAGTCGGCCAAATTATGGAGCTCCTTATCTCTAGCCACGTGAGGTAGTGTCTTTTTGGTGCCCGTCACCTTTAAAAAAAACAGTAAATATCATAAGTGTTTTTATTGTGGAAAAAAAAAGAAAACAAAGTATACAAACGTAATATCAAAAAAACCAGCAAAACATAACAACACCGTAAGTCTAAATTGTAGATTGATAATTTGTATAATGAAGTTACCCATCAAGGTCATTGAATTTCTCATTATTAATGGATGTTTTTTTTTTAAGTAATGATCATTTTCAAATAGAATGAGATGTAATTTTCGTTAAATAGGCATTCTAATGATCGTACATTATTTTGTAAAAAAATCTCTGGTTATAACATGAAAAACTACATTATCTTTTTTTTTCTTAGTTCCCAAATTATCTGCACAGATAAAATTTCCTAGTGAGAGGTCTTAAAGCTGAATATTTGTAAAACAACGTATATAGTGCATACAATACAAGTATTACCAATTGAAAGTAAAAATCTAATATGTTATACCGAACAAATTTGCGTTGGAATTTCTTGGCAAATGTACTATAACCGGAAATAATTCAGATAAGAATAGTTTTCCATGTAACCGACAATTAAATTGATATCAAAAGAAGGATAGTACTTACTGTAACAGTAACTGTTAAATCTGCACCCTTATCAACCAGTAGTTTGGCAATGTTTTCATGACTATTCTCGATTGCTAGTAAGAGAACGGTCTTCTTAGCAATGTAACCGCCCTGGAAAGAAACAGCAATACTTTTAATTTGGATATAGTCTGGAAATGATGGAAACAATGTTATTATAGCGATTTTATATATCCATGAT
>JAVYIG010013647.1:0-46033 GCA_035222895.1 Strongylocentrotus droebachiensis
TGTCGTCCTATGTTTGTGTATCTTTGATAGGAATGTTGCCTTTCATCATTGTTAGCATCTTAATGCAAAATGCTTTGATTACTTATGGATATTATATATTGTTTAATTAAAAATAAGTTTCATTTTCTATGTTATATTACAAATGTCTTTTGATATCCATTTTTATATAAAGCAGTGCCTTAAAATGACGTCACACGTAGCAGTCCACTACGTCGACGTGCAAATCTAATACTCCCTAGTGGCTCTTTAAGAAGAATACCTTATATCCCGGTCACACATAGACGCCGCTTCTACTACGATATACAAGGGCCCGAGAGCTTGGACAATCGGGGCCAATCGTGGGCTAAACGTGGAAGGATCTCCATGAGCGTGGTTTGGTCGGGGTAGGATCTTGTGGTCAGGAAGCTGCATGCTCTCCCCACGCTTATTTTGAACGTGCAAAAAAAAACGTAGCCGGTTCGTGGCCGACAATAAGCGGGGCAAAATCTTATAAAGAACGTAGTGGGAATGATATTAGCGTACAAGCAGCGCGGTAGCATCGTGGCGAAATGTCTGCGTACAAATCTAGTAATACAAAAAGCAGCACCATCAGTAACTATTCGGCCCGCTTTAGGCCGTTCATATTTGAAGTTGGGAAAGAACTGAAGAAATGCTTGAACACCCCCGATTTATATAGACACCGCCCAAAATTTAGACTGCGATAATGCCCCGATTTGATATTTTTTTCAGATTGGGGTGATCGGCATGGTCTTCGTAAGGTCACAGCGATGTGTGACCGTGGTATAAGCCACGTGTGTTGATGAGACTAATTAACTGTGGTACCGATGGTATCTAATGGGTCCCCTGTTATGAATCATGCGAGGGACCTCATCGTCTTGGACTTGAATCCACTCGTTTTAGCGGAATCCACTTCGAAGAAAACATTTGAATTACTCTTTTTGAGAATTTTCCCCCTCATTTAGATTGTGGATTTCCTTTCTAAAACAAATCTATACCTATTATAACTACCAGAAGTGTAGAGTGGATTTCCACTCCTAAAGATGGGAGAGAATGAATCTGTCTGCTAGACTTGTATTCCCCTCAGTTACCCCTATAGTGTTGATTTCTGCTATATATATCCATTCAAACAAACAGTGGTCATTGTTTCTTGCATTCGTATCTCAAACCAATTTAATCAAGACATTTGAAACAAGACATGTAATCATCTGTGGGTGTTTGCGTTTTCGATAAATATACAGACATATAAACGTATTTACAATGCACTTATTAAAAAAAAGACAACTTGTATGCATTCCTAATCACTTCATAGGTGTATTGTATAAATAGTTGCCGTCTCAATCCACAATATAGGTATCATAATTATATCAATTTCATATATGCTGTTCATCATATATACTGTTTGTAGGCTACTGTGCATTAAACTGTCCATTATACTGTCTCTTTTTAACCTGAAGAAGAAAGATGCCTTCCGAAAATCTGTGTACTTAGCACACTTGAATAACAAGCAGACGGATGATATTAGCACAAAGCTCGCAATAGTTCTTATGTTTATTATAATGCTATTGATACAGAGTATAAATAAACGATTGTTAATAGACCTATTATAAACCGCATATCTAGTGTAAACGATTAAAGCGTTGGTCACATCCCATCGTGCGTGTTTTTAGTCCGTACGGTTTTTGGGGAGGCCACGGCCGCCACGTTTTTCTGAAAACGTAGGGAGGGAGTGGCAAAGGCAGGGAGGGAGTACCGGCAACGCGCGTCACACGCACTGGGGTGAATCGGTAGCCCGAACGCAGCCCGAACGCAGCGAAAGTTCCTCGTGCACTAAAAGTGCTACGGTGTGTCTGCGTGCTCCCAAATCCGTACGGAGGCGGTACTCATCACGTACGGATACCCAAATTTTGCCCACGTTTTTGCACGTAGACAGCACGCACTTGCAAGTACGGCGGGATGTGACCACCGCATAAGGCAGTACGTAATGCTGAACTGTTCCACAACAGCAAATTGCGGTACTGGCAGTAAGCTGCATATTTTATACAAATATTATGACAATATTATGAATGATCCAAAATGTAATACATGATTAATGATAAAATAATGCAAAAAATACAGTATTTCCGTTCGAAGGGTATCCTACTTGACAAGGACTAAAGTAAATAATCTTAGATAAAGCAACTGAAATATTGCACTAGAAAAACTATAAATCTCTTTATACAAATAAGACTACAAAACCTCCCTTTAGTCCTTTCTCTTTCTTCTTCTTCTTACCATTATCATTATTACAATAATCATCATTTGTACTATTCCTTATCCTCTACTGCTACTTCTACTACTACTACTACTACTACTACTACTACTACTTCTACTACTACTACTCCTATTACTACTACTACTATTACTACTCCTATTACTACTACTTCTACTACTACTCCTATTACTACTACTACTACTACTATTATTACTACTACTACTACTACTCCTATTACTACTACTACTACTACTACTCCTACTACTACTACTACTACTCCTATTACTACTACTACTACTACTACTATTATTACTACTACTACTACGACGACGTCGACGACGACTAATACCATTATTACAAGAGTTTGTATTATGATACTATGATAATCATAATAAATGATAATGACATAAGTCTAGGTTTTTAAAGTCAGTTCCACTGAGTTCCAATCTCCTTCTCATTGGCAAACTGTGAAGGTAGGGTATCTTCAATCACTTTCACCGAAAGAAATAAAAGAAGATTGTTTGGTTTCTTTTTTTAGAGCATCTCACGTCTCTAATTTTCACTATTAATTGTTGGCATTTCTAAGTTCTCAAATACGATTTTTTTTTTTTTTTTTTTTTTTTTAGGACAATCATGTTCAAATTTCAAATAAAAAAATAAAATAAATTAAACCTGCTGATTGCTAGAACTTTATTTGACAACAGTGAGCTTTATTTTAAATGATAAATTTAGGGATAATCCTCCGTTTTTTCCTTCTCTTTCTTAAAAAAATAATAAATTATTACCCAGTCGGCAAAAGGAGTTGTGCTAAGGCAACTCGAGAAATCCTACCCTTTGTACCACGCACATATATTACCTCAAACGACTTGTCCATAAAGGTTTTATTTAAATGTAGTTTTCTTACAGTAACTCCGGCAGGCCTATATTATACTGTGACAGCAGCTTCCTCTCTGGAACAGTACAAGAGGCACGTGATTGGGGTGACTCTGCGTCAAAACTAGCTGGAGAAGGAGTTTTTTTTACTTGCACAATGAACACTTTTTAGTTTTTACTACTCAATTCTAAAACCGTTTGGGACCTCATTTTTGGAGGCTCACACTATGCAGCATGGCACACTCGTTCACAGCACTACACAACAGTACGGAAATACTCTACTCAAAGGACTGTACTTGCACTCGAACAAGAAGAAGAAGAATTATAAACGTAATATAAATTTCCTGAAATAATTTAAAAAATAATTTTGGCCGGCGCCACTTCGGAACCTTCCCTGACTTCTAACTTTGATTGTTATAACTCAATTTCTACATACACTGTCGCTCATAAAGGTGGAATATTTTAGTTTTACCCCAATTTATGGAATTATTTTAAAAATTATTTAAAAATAATAGATCTAGATAATAGTATACATTCTCAGATTTTATTGAATAATGATTTGCCAATGTGTGTTTTGCGGGACTGCTAAAGCATGTGTATGCTACTATGCTTATTAACTAGGGGACCTAAGCTCTCAGGTCATAAATGACATTAATGAGGATTAATGCCCCTCAAAAGGGCACTAATATAGCACATCGACACGGTTTTGATCCTGGCGCCTCACAGTTACGAGGCCATTGTTTTGTCACTGAACCATGACTGTACGCAGCGGGGGCTAGGGTAGGGGGCAGTTTCCATAAATAAATTAAAAAAACAGAAAATGCAATAAATTTTCAATAATTTATTGTATTTTACCCCGGTCCCCAACATAACAAAATTATCTGGACGGCCATGCATTATGGGTCAAGGCATGGGCACACAAAAGATTTGTTTATGTTGGGGATCGGGGTAAAATGCAATAAATTATTGAAAATTTATTGCATTTTCTTTGTGTTTTTTTATTTATGGAAACTGCCCCCTACCCTAGCCCCCGCTGCGTACATGCGTCATGGTGCGTCATGGTTCAGTGACACAGCAATGGCCTCGTAACTGTGAGGCCCCAGGATCAAAACCGTGTCGATGTGCTATATTAGTGCCCTTTTGTGGGGCATTAATCCTCATTACTGTCATTTATGACTTTTTGGCCGATCAATATTTAGATTCGTTGGGGGGGGGGGGGTAAGATCAGCTTGTTGGGGTCAACCATTACCATACTTTTATTTTTTATTTTTATTATTATTATTTTTTATTACAACAAAATGCAAAGGGAGGGGGGGGTTCGTCAAAAACATACACATAAACAAAGTCAAAGGGGGGGGGTCAACCCCCCCCCCCCCTCCCTGCGTACGCGCCTGACTCCGATCAGGTTTAGACGAAAAAAAGGTGTAACTTAACCAATGTGAGAAATGATGTATGAGGTCCTTCAACGAGCATAGAGATGTATGTCAGGTATACAGCAACTGTACATGTCAGCTTGACCGGTAGTGTGTAGTCAACGCTGAAACTCAACCAATGTGAGAAATGATATAAGACTTGTGAAGCCAGCGTTCACCTCCACCATCCTGAGAAGATAAGACAAGTGATATGTAATGGGTACGCCCGAATACACAAATACATAATATACATTATAAAAGAAGAAAGGAAGAGAGAAAGAAAGTGAAAGGCAAGGAGGAGAGGAGGATAGAGAGCTTGGAGAAAGAGAAAAGAAGAGAGGGAGTGTATGGAATGCATTAACAGCATACTGGCAAGATATAGGTGAAGGGCATAATGTTGAAATATATTCTTGAACATAGGGCAGTGATTACATTGATACTATATGAAGTTCAAAAGGGCATGGTTTATAAAGGAAGATAGTTTTGATGACCCCTATCCACCCTATTCTACCTCTTGTCTCCAACTCCTTTCCTTTCTCTGTCACTTTGCTTAGATTACTTATCTACCTCTCAACTCCTCTCTTCCCTCCCCTTCGTTTCCTCTCTTTCTCAGGATTTCTTAATTACGTGAACAAGCAACTTTAATGAGTCATAACCTCATTTCACTTGGTCTATATATCCTCTTGACCATTGTATGTTCAGAAGAAGAAAACAAATCAGCAGTAATATTTAAAAAGATTGTTTAAGAATGATAGCATTAATAAGGAACAGCAATGAAAAATAAATTACACAAATAATAAATTGAACGAATATACAGCAAAAGAAAAAGAACGATAGTAGCAACAACACAAGTTACAAAGAGCCAAACGATGAGGTTATTGAAGAAATAAACCTTTCAATTGCATGTAAGAAAAAAAAAATTATACTAAAAATTATAGCATCGAAACCAAAAAGCATCGAAAACAAAGAAAGAAATATTGGGATGATAACAAAAATATTGGAGCTTATATTCAGACACGTGAACTAAATGTAGAAACGTTATACATACATAGGATAGAGAAAGAACACGAATTAAAAGAATAATTATGATAATAAGCAACGTTTCGATTTTCTGTTGATCATTTGATGTGTAGGGAATGGGATCGCAATAAACAACAATGGAGCCATGCAGAGACACGAGACAGATACAAAAGAGCTGAATGCGAGTACTCAAAATATAAAGAAACATGTTGGAAAAACTTATGACACAGAAAGAAATTATTTTCTAGAAAAAGGTAACACAAAGGAAACTTTAACCAAGAAAATGGGCCTTAGAATGGAACTAAATTTAGAAATCAGATAAAAAACGAAAATACAGAATAATATAAAGCGTCATAGCGGTTGTTATACACAATGTAAACAAATTGTGACAGTGTACATTTCACACAACGTGGGGCGATACTTACATGCCAAACCTCCACAAGGAGGTGGCCGCGTCTTGTTGAGTGAAGATCCTGGAGATAAGATTCTAGTCGACCGCCCTTCATAGTTCCGCAGTAGTGTAATCTATGTTCAGAAAACAGAGTGATGGAGGTAAGGCGCGATAGGTGTTAGAGTAAAGAGGAAAAAGCAGAGAGAGAGAGAGATAAGGAGGGGGGGGGGGTCATAGATAGAGAAAGAGAAAGGAATATGTATATATATATATATATATATATATATATACAGTGTTGGTCATAAAGGTGGAATAATTTTTGTTTACCCCAATTTATGGAATGATTTATTCCTAATAGATCTAGATAATAGTAAACATTCTCAGATTGTATGAATAATAATTGGTGAGTGTTTTTTTTGCGTGACTGATGGAGCTTGTGTATGCTTCTATGCTTATCAACTAGGGAACCTACGTCCTTAAGTCATAACTGACAGTAATGAGGTTTAATGCCTCACAAAAGGGCACTAATAATAGTACATCGACACGGTTATGGGGCCTCACAGTTACGAGGCGATTGCTTTGTCACTGAATCAATACTGTACGCCGTGGGGGCTAGGGAAGAGGTAGTCCCTACAAATACAAAAAAAGAAAAAAGAAAATACAATAAATTATCAATAATTCATTGCATATCCCCCCCCCCCCCCCCCGGTCCCCAACAGGAACAACTCCTCTGTACGGCCAAGCATTATGGTTCAAGGCATGGCCACATAGAGGCCCCGGGATAAAAACCGTGTCAATGTGCTTATTAGTGCCCTTTTGTGAGGCATTAATCCTCATTACTGTCACTTATGTTTTAACCCTAATAAGGCCGGGGGGGGGGGGCATTATACCCCCCCCCCCCCGTCCACGATTTTTCCTATTGCTCAAGAACGCATATGGATGGCACCCCGCCGCTCGCTGAATTTTTTCTTCCGAGTCTTGCGCAACTTTTAAAATATTTTTTTTGAAAATCGGACCTATGGTTACAAGGTCACGTGACCTTTTGTCTTTGCATGTCAGCCCGAAAATCGCTCATTTTCGTGATTTGTGTACAAAACATATGGAAAAGTCATTTTTCCTAAAAACAGATCAAACATGGGTTGTTGGGTCTTGTTTAAAGTTTAGGTGGTTGTTTTGGGAGCCAAAATAGTTGAATTGTAGTAAGAAATGAAATAAAACAACAAAACCAATGAAATACATAAGTTAAAAAAACAATGAAATACATAAGAAATTATCAAAACAAGGGATAACATAAGAAATAGGCCGGCTCTTCCAAATTTTGTTGTCGTATTATTATTCAGAATGGTCTAATGAATATATGTAGTGAAAAAGAATGCTTAAATATTAATAATATATGATTTTTGGGTAAAAATGTGATTTTTATGACTTTATTTGCATAAATTACCATAAATATGCAAATGAGTAAATTTTTCAAAAAATTGAAATTATCATATTATTCTATACACTTCACTAGACATGTGTGCACATTTTTGCGGCGATCGGCCGCTTCGCGGCCGAGATCTTAAGGGGGGGGGGGGGCATAATGGCACCCCCCGGCCGTACTAAGACCTCAAATAGCCCGGCCTTTTTAGGGTTAAGGGCGTAGGTCCCCTAGTAGACACACTTCTCATACTTAAAAAGAGGCACTCATGAAAATTAAAGGAGGCACTTATACTAAGGCAACGTTGTCATTTGTTTTAAACGGAAAGGGACTAACTCAAAGTAAAAATGGCAGTTTTCAAAAGTTGGAAAGGTACATTTCTCACACCTATCAACGGGCACTTATTAGATATGAAATTTGGCAATTACAAGTAAACAAAATTTGTATTTACTACAAAAGGGTGCAATTATTAACGTTAAAGCTAGGGCAACCATAAGATCTGAAAATAGGCACTTTTATTCGTAGAGAGAGGCACTGTTGAGGTACTTGAAAAAGTAGGAGTTGCCGCCTCTCATAAACTTAATTCAATTCGATTCAATTAAATTCTTTGTATTCATCCAAATTCACAAGAACACATGGACATTTGTTTTGGTAACACATTGTATAAATACGTAATAATAATAATAATAATAATACAGCATTTGTTATGCGCCATCGATCTAGTAATAGGGTGATCACACTGCCTGTACACACGGTCTGCCCCATGCACACACACACACACAACAGCAGTCAGTTGGTAGAAATAGCAATTTTCGTAAATTTATTTTTAAAAAAAACTGAACAATATTTTTAAATTTTTATTTGACATATCTTTTAAGCATACCTTTAACTACAATTCTGTGTAGTTTCAGTGTTATAGGCATGTGGGAAATATGTTTAATTATTAATTAGATTATTGTCTTTTCAGCCATGTGTGACATGGCCCGCTAATCGCCCATTGACTGTTATTCTGCGTGGTGAAAATGCACATTAATGTATAAAACTCCCCTATAAAAATGCAATATCCTCATGTGTTTCACTTATTGAATCAATTTGTTGTTTACACTCAAGGTAGCCACAATTGTATTTGGGTCACCAAATTGTGTTTTTCTCTAAAATTCAGTCCCTATAGAATGTTATGGCCTGTTGAATGGTTTCTCGGAAAATCGTCATAAATCCTCAAATCTGACATTTTTTAAAAAGAAAACTATACTGTGATGTAGCTAAAAATCTGTAAATTCATACAATTTGATCGGTTTTTCTGAATAATTTGTGAAACATATGAGGAAATAGCTGTAACGATGATCCAAGTAATTTCCATCGCCATTGTTTATTGGCATTGCAAACAAATTTGGAATTTAATGTTAATATTTGGTGTAAATATGATCTATAAATATATAATTTAAAAAATGCCAACAAAATGAACTGTCTGACTTTCCTATATATATATTTAGCTGAAATGACCTAATTTGCATATTTGATGAATATTCATAATTTTTTTTTTTCTTAAAAAAATAAATATTCCATAGCTGATATACATACATAACTGATATACATACATTTCATTGATGTATCATGTTCGGTTCTGATTTGATTACATTATGCGCATATTAATTAGGCGGACTTAGTTATTTTCACAACTTTTTCATATCTGCAGATTCGCAAAAATGGCAAAAATGACTTATTTTGTTTGCTTCTGTTTTCAAAACGGTAATAGATATATGAATTTTCTGTTTTGTATTTTTTACCACAAAGATGATATTTTAGTGTCTGATGATTTAATTTATTATTTGTGTCCAAGTAAGTGATGATTTAAGTTGTCAACTTTGTCGAATTTTGCCATTTTGACCATTTCTGGCAGGTTTTTTGGTAAATTTGCGATTTCAAAAAAATGGTATAAAATCACAACGCATTGACCGATTTCAATTCTGTCTTTTGTTTTTTGAAGCTTTCATAAAGCTTGATCATTTGCAATCATCAAATAGCATGTGTTTGTTGTACTTATTTTTGGTGTGCTATACCTACTAGTAAACTATTCTGAGGCGCAGAGGGGTAGAATTAGAAATAGTTACATAGAGAAATGAGAAGGAAAAAAAATATTCATAGATGAACATTCAACATATGATTAAATAAGAATAACATGCGAACATATCTGACTTTCGATTCTTTTTAAATGTTTCTAGGGATTCTAATGATCGGATCCTCAGTGGAAGAGCATTCCAACGAGATGGCGCTGCAGGAATAAACGCCTTTTCTCCCAGAGTACACATAGTTCTTTGGACGAATAACCATTTCGTACCAGAAGAGAGGAGATTTCTGCCTGGGACATATTCTGTGATGAGATTTCGCAAGTACTGTGGAGCCAGACCATACATTACTTTCCATGTGTGGAAGATTATGTAAGAGTAAGGTTTTAACTCTATTCTTTTGGATACTGGCAGCCAGTTAGAATTTTTTCAGAACTGGGGTAATGTGGGAAAAGCGAGATGTTCCACTGAGGACCCGAGCAGCAGAACTTAGAGCACGTTGCAGTTGGCAAGTTGATAAAGGAGGCCTTGAAAAATAAAGCATTTACATAATTGATACGAGACATAACATTTGAATGAATGACAGAGGCTGCAACCTTGCATGGTAAAGATACGTAATATGTATATGAGAAACTATATCGCTGTGTTTATAATCATGGAAGAACCATCAAAATAAAAGGTAGACAAAATAGAAATATTCTTATAGTCTAGTATTACACATTGAAAATGAGGAAAAGGATGGAACATCAGTGTGAAAATACTCTCGACAATGGATTTGTAGAAAAGATGGGTTTATGAACATGTAGAGAGCTCAGTAAAAAATAAAAAAAATAAAAAAAATCTGTTCAGTGCAAAATGTTTGATATAATTTTTGTTATACCAACGTGTTAATGGTAACTAGAAATAATATAACTATTATTGTTGTTATCGTTATCAACGTGTGTAGAATACACCCACTTTAGATAGCTCAGTGTCTTCGCATGTCTACACGACTCGACGAGTGCAACCAAGTCTTCCTCGTTTGTGCACTTCACTCTGGATAGATAAAGCCTCTGTACTTTCTTGGTTTGTTCTCTAATCAGAAGACCCAGTCCTCTCATCGTCTCTCTCGATACACTCTTCCTCTCTGATGGTAGTGAGGATGGTGCTTCAATCATTATGCTTGTGAGCTGCTGTCCTCCGGTCCGACGAAGACTAGCCGTGATTTGAGGTATGTCTCTCTCTGCATCATCGATAGTGATATCGATATCTCTCAAGCCAGGGAGCGATTTGAGTAGACCTCCGTAGCTTTGTGACGGCACCATATTAGCTGATAGCTTCGTGACGGATGGAAGCTCAGGAAAAGATGGAGGGAAACTGAGAGAGGAGCCCGAGATGGTGATCTGGTTCAGTGAGGTGAAGGATTTGAGGCAGGACCACAACTTCACGGTCATCTTGGTAGATAGTTGGCACTGCTGTATCTCGAACCTAGTATTCTGCAAATAAATGCACACATAAATATTTTAAATAAATGTGTGGCAATACAATTCCTCACCAGTGAAGTTGAAAACACAGTGCTTAAGTGTAACACCTAAGTTCATAGTCCGATAATTGATTGGATTTTTTCATAACAAACAATCAACGCTAATTTGTTGTGATTATCTTAGTTTAAGGCAAGAGATATCCCTTTTCGAATATTTCAAAGCAAAAATGCATACACCCGTATTACAAATTTCTACTCACCTTGACGTCATCTCTGTTGTTTAGAGAACTACCACCACTCCTACATATACTATTTGAAAAAAGAATGAGGGAAAGAATATGATTCAATCAATTTACAAAGAATATAAGTGAAGTGTACACCCCCTCTGCACGGAGGTAATACAGATAATTATTAAAAAAATAATACTAACGCTAACAATAATTATACTAATCATCTTATAAAAGTGATAATATTATGATAGCAATGATAATAAGAACATCAATAGTAATACTTTGTTACAAATATATTTGAGTTCATGTCGTCTTAAAAGGCGACATGAACACCAATATCTGTAAATGAATACAGATCTAGATCTAGTTTTACGTACCCTGAATTCACAGAACTTCGTTGTTTTGTCTTGACAAACAGGTCAACCAAGGCTTCTTCGTCTCTGCCCTTGACTCCCGACAAATGCAGCCGCTGTAGGTTTTTGGTTTGGTCTTCAAATAGAAGACTAGGCCCTCCAATTGTCTCCCCTGATTCAATCTTCCTGTCTATGGTGAGTGCTGGCCGGGCGTGTAGTCTTTCATGATCACAGAACTGTTCATCTCTAGACGCAGTCTGACTCATAGGTCTGGAGGCGGTGGTGATCTGGAAAGTCTTGCTTGTCTCTGCAACATCGATAGAGACATCGATATCTCTCACTCCGGGTATCGATGAGAGCACTCCGTCGTAGCATTGTGACGTTACCCTCTCAGCTGATAGCTTTGTGACCGATAAAAGCTCCGGAGTAGAAGGAGGTAAACTGATAGAGGAGTCTGAGATGCAGAGCTGGTTCAGTGAGGTGAAGGATCCGAGGCAGGACCACAACTTCACGGTCATCTCAGTAGATAGTTGGCACTGCTTTATCTCAAGTCTAGTATTCTGCAATAAAATGCACACCTAAACATTGAAACTAAATGTGTTGAGATACAATTCAACATAAGTTAAATAGAAAATATAACTGATTAAAATGCAACACCTAAATTCATAATCTGATAATTGATTGGATTCTTTCATTAAAACAATCAATGCTACTTTGTTGTAATTTCATGAGTCTAAGGCAGAGCATATCCCTTTCTAGAACATTTTAAAGCGAAATGCATACACCCGTAATACAAAGTCTACTCACCTGGACGGCGTCTCTGTTGTTTAGAAACCTACCTCCACTCCTATATATATGTTATTTGAAGACAAAAAATGAGGGAAAGAATATGATTCAATCCATTCTTGGGAAATGATTTTACATTAAAATTACAAATAATATAAGCAAACTGTACATCCCCTCTGCACAGAGGTAATGAAGACAATTATTAAAACAACAATAATAACAATTAGTGGTCTGCCAGGAAAAGGCAGAGACAGAGGGGGACAGCGCAATAGAAGAAGAGGGATGTAGAGCAAGAAAGGAAGACAGAGAGAGGGAGAGGTTAAAAGAGTAGAGACCGAGAGAGAAAGACATACAGAGACAGAGCAAGAAACTGTGGGCAGAACAAGAGAGGGAGAGGGTAAAAGAGTAGAGACCGAGAAAGAAAGACATACAGAGACAGAGCAAGAAAAGGTGTGGGCAGAACAAGAGAGGAGAATGGAAACAGAGCAAGAGAAAGGAGAGAGAAATAGAGAGAGAGAGAGAGAGAGAGATGCTATGTAGAAAGATGTGTTCATTATTTCTAGCATAAATATAAATGAATATGACCAAAGATGAAGTTAAATGGTTAATCAAAAATATTTATTAATATACCGCTATGACTGATTTGGGTCAAGACATAACAGAGGGAGAACAAGAGCCAGAGGCGAGAAAGGGGACAGCCTCAGCGGATCAGACAGTAGAAAAGGAGGGAAAGAGAGACATAGCAACATAAGAAAAAGAATGCAGGGCAGGAGAGGGAGACAGAGAGAGGGGAAAGGAGAAAGAGTAGAGAGTAGAGAGAGACAGAGATGCAGAGCAAGAGAGAGAGAGAGAGAGAGGGGGGCTGAACAAGAAAGGGGAAGGGAAACAGAGAGAGGGAGAGGGTAAAAGAGAGGAGATCGAGAGAAAAAGGGACGCTTAGACAGAGCAAGAGAAGGTGTGGGCTGGACAAGAGATGAGAATGGAAACAGAGCAAGAGAGAGGAGAGAGAAAGAGAGAGAGAGAGAGAGAGAGAGAGAGAGATGCTATGTAGAAAGATGCGTTCAATATTTCTAGCATAAATATAATTGACCAAAGATGAAGACCCAGAGGCGAGAAACGGGACAGCCTCAGCGGATGAGAGAGTAGAAAAGGAGGGAGGTGAGACAGTGCAACATAAGAAAAGGAATGCAGGGCAAGAGAGGGAGACAGAGAGAGGGAGAGGGTGAAAGAGTAGAGATCTAGAGAGAAAGAGATGCAGAGACAGAGCAAGAGAAGGGGGAGCAGAACAAGAGAGGAGAAGGGAGACAGAGCAAGAGAGAGAGAGAGAGAGAGAGAGAGAAAGCCCCCGGAAGCCCAGGGAAAAATCAGGCCATTTCAGCAATATTCGTAAATCACTGGAATCAAATTAAAAATAAATCATGTTTGAATCTTATTGGAAGGGAGGGGGGGGGGCAACTGCCTCAAAAGCCCCCTAACGTGTTTCACACTTCACATTTTCTTAGTGTACAAGCCAAAGGGTAAGTAGGCAGGAAGGGACTTCATTTTTGTAGCACTGATCTATTTCTATATCTCTAAACATAAAGTGTAAACTGTGCTTACGTGATACCAACGGAATACAGATTTTCTACAATACTTACTAGTACATTTTAAAAGCTTTTACACTCGTACCTGACAGACAACAACACGCATTATTTGCGGTTTGATTGTGGATTTAATATTTTACCAAAACCAGTGGCATTAATTATCATTGACATAATATAATAACTATGAAAACTGGGGTTCCAAATATGTACTCGAATTTTCGATACCTAGCTAAGCCTTAACCGGACCACCGGCGTTAAAGCCCGATCTCCGGACATGCCTCCAGTCAGTAAGACATCTCCAGTCGCGAGCCAACGCCATCCATGATCAATTTTCTGCTACCTGCATAAAAGCCGAGCGGAAGGCTGACTGACCCATACCCCCGACATACAGGCGAGTACTATCAAATATAGATACCATCCCTGGCATCACCATCAGGCCTCAGGGGCATCCCTATACCAGCAGCTCCCTCGACATATTACACCCCGTCTGGCCTCGCAATTCTGAGGTACACAGGGCGATCGGGCGAGCTGCTAATATAAAGCTAAAAACACTCAAGCCAAGTGCAAAAGCCTCACATCCCTGTGCACCACAAGGGATTTACCAATTTACTCACTTTAATCAATGTAAACAATATAAAGCACCCCCAAAACTTCTCTACATAACTATAGAATGTTGAGTGTGCACATAATTTGTAATTATGCAAAACTGCGCGGAGGCGCAAAAATACCTATTTTCCGCCAAACAGGCTTGCCCGCCGCCAAAAGCGCAGATTTGATGTGAAAGCACTTTGTAAATGCAAGACAGGCTCGAAACATAATAAACCCACTATGGCCCACCCAAACGTTATAAATAGCATCCTGCATATGCTCATTTGACCCCACACACTGTTGAATGAAAGCAAAACTATTGTATATTAAACTAATTCTCTGACGTCGCATAATATGGACTTTTAGATTCACACGACGAGAGCGTGGACTGCCGCGTGTGACATTATGCTAAGGCCCTGGGCCGTGCCCGGCAGTGCATTAAAAGGACGTCACATTACATTACATTACAAGGATGTCACACGTGGCGATCCACGTTCTCGTCGTGTAAATCGAAAAGTCCCGAATGATAGCAACTCTGCAACAGTATTTAGGCTAGCAGCATTATATTTTCGATGCATAACCATACGAAACAGCAGACCTCAACGAGAAACTTAACAACAAACGTTCAACTTCCAAAATTCAATAACATAACTGAACATTATTAAAACCAAACATCCCAATATAACAGGTCCAATTTGTCCTATCAAGGGTTCTCAAAATTATCCTTCCGGAACTTATCTGTCCGATGTCAATCAAGTAATATTCCCCACAATGCGGGGCAGATGCTGTCCAGCAACAATTTCAATATCACAGGTGACAAATGAATCCCGTCCAGTCTTACGTGACGTATTAATGGGTGTTTGATTGCTTTACCACCATGTTTGCAACATCCCAACCTTGCGTGCTTGTTCACAGCCCGCCTAGCCCTATTGATCTTTGGTTGTTCTTCCTCCGAGAAACCTTGATAAGTTACGCGAGGTAGTATATCTGACCAAATAATGCAAGCACCTAGATATGTAGCCCTGATCATCTGGAGCACTGCCTGCACTGTCTTGAAGAAAAATCACCCGCTTCGGCAGACTGCCAATGTCGTTAGTCCCAACGTGTAGTAGGATATGAGTAGGCTTGCTCCCCTCCTCCTGCTCTCTAATGCATGAGCGCGAGTGACCGACTTTTTGGGCCAGCTTGAGTCCACGACGTCCAATCCATCCACTTTTGCTGGAAGACCCATTCCGCCTGAAGATCTTTGGCGTACGTAACAGCCCGCCCAGTGCAAAATAGAGTCAACTATCATCAATATTATGCTAGCACCTCCATACAAATAAAAAAAGAGCTTCTGGCAGCAATATGTTCTTCGCCACAAATATGTAGCATATCATACAATATCATCGACAAAACGTGAGAAAATGAATACACTTTAATTGCCCAACATTATTCGCCGTAACATGTCACAACTAAATACGGATGTATCGCCTGTGCGTATTAAAGGTCCAATGTGATAATAATCAGACAGGCGATCGGCTTGTAAAAGTCATAGGGTTCTTGACTATGACCTAAAGGTTTATAATTAACATTGCAGCATGAGCTAAATCTAGGATATATTGTTTCAGAATCTGAGACAAAATTATCCAATCCTTTTCTGTCAATATTTGCTATACATTTGTTTGGGTTTACTTTTTCAAATTTTCCGGGGGGATTGGGATGTTCCTCCTAAACAAGAATGTTGGGAGGACGTGTCCTCCCGGATCGCCGCCGCTTATAAGAACATCAATAATAGTTTATTGTTGTATATTGTTTGTGTTAATAATAATAATAAAAATAAATAATAATAGAAATCCAATCGTGTCACAACGATATGCGTGCAATGACGCCACGTTTTTACGTGTCAAACGAAAGAGCTTCTCTCGGACTATCCAGAGCAATGTATAAGAAGTCTGTAGCATCTGTGGTAGTGGAAATAGATAGGGCGAAAGATAGGTCACCAAAACGGCCCGAAACGGACAAAATGGCACCTGGACGGGTGTGCATGAGTGATTCCGGAGAACGAAGATTACAGAGACCTTGATGGGATGCTAGAGACTACGCCTACGAATTTTGAATGGAATTGAATTAAAGGAAGAGACCTAAAAAGGGCTCGCAAGCACTGCGTGCAAAAAGCAATAGGATTTAGTGCATGGGCGACGCGTGGTTTTGGCACAAACAGCCGCCCATACTAACACAATCATGCAGAGTATAAAATAACATGGCTCCCTTGACGAGTTTTAAAAATACGGCTTCGAGAGGCCCTGCGTTTGGCCAGCCAGAATACGCTTACAAAATTGCAAGGGAAAAAATGGACGGTAGGGAGGAGGGGGAGGGGGGGGGGGGGGGGCGAAAAGCAGTCTGAAAAAATGACGTCATAGCCGATACGTGTTATAACTTGGCGGAAACTCAGCAGAAATCGTATAGTGAACCTTTTTCAAACGCATTTAACGGGCAGTTACGTAATGCATAGTAAATTCATCATTTTTGGCAATTACTTTGCGCTGATGTCATTAAATTTTACTACACTTAGCAGACAGTTGCCACGTGCTTGGATACATGTGTGTGCCAAGTGTCATTGCCGTAGGTATAAGGATCGTCATTTTAGAGCAAGTTGAAGCTATTTCGCAATTTTCTTGAAAATTGCGAATTTGGAGGGCAATATTGTCAAGAAAATGAGACGAAACAGAATTAGTAAAAGAAAGTTATTGCAGTTTTAGATTTTTAGGGGTCAAATTTTCAAGAATTTGAGAGATTGTTGAGGGAGTCGGTTTCAGATTTAAATTTCGAGTATAAAGATGGCATTTTGAAGGTCAGGTTATACGCGTCGCAGATAAATGAACATCTCTTAGACTATCTAGAGGAATTTGTTAGAAGTTTGTAACGGATCTACGATAGTGGAGATAAGACGGAAAAAAGAAAGGCCTTAAAATGTACCAGAAACGGACAAAATGGCGCCTGGACGGTTATGCATGAGAGATTTCGAAAATCGAAGAATGTAGTGACCTTCATAAGATGTTAGAGAATATGCCTATGGAATTCGAATGGAAACTGACACGAGAAAAGCACCTAACTAGGAATAACAAGCACTGTGTGCAAAACGAATGCGATTTTCTGACGATAACCAGGAAAACAAGAATATTAATGGGGCAGAATGTGAACGAAAACAAGGCAATGACGAAGGTCGTCATTGCAAATAGTGGACTCTTGTATAGGCATAGCGCTCATGTCTGTCAGATTTGACACTCCTGGCGCTCCCGATCATATTACCCTGGCTTTAGGGGTCAATGTCGCTATTCATAAGGACCGCTATTTATAAGGTCCGTTATTCATAAGGACCGTTTGCATAAGGACCGCTTTTCATAGTTTGAGAAAAGGGTCATTATTCATAAAGTTTATTATTTATAAGGACCGCTACTCACAATCAGAGAAGAGGGTCGGTATTCATACTGTGGGAAGAGGGTCGCTATTCATAATACAAAATCGGGGTCGTATTCTTAAGGGTCGCTATTCATAACACGAAATGAGGGTCGCTATTCATAATACGAAATGAGGGTCGCTATTCATAATATAGAGTTAGGGTCGCTATTGATAATACGGAGTGAGATTCGCTATTCATAATACGGGATAAGGGGTACTATTCATTAAAAAAAAAGAAAATTAGATAAACAATAAACAAAATGGTAATAAGAAAGCGAAATAATGGATAGGGACACCCCAAGGATGTGGCGTAGGCGGGAGGGGAGGGGTTAATCTATCATATCCCTTACCTTCAGCAGAGAAAGGAGGCGACTAAAGGGGTGTTGTAGGGACTTAAGTTATATACAATATTCAAGCTGTTCGTAAATATACAATATTGCACGATTTTTTCTCCATATAAGTAAAGAAGTAAGATTGTCAAGATTTTAAGTCAAATGAGATACGATTTTGCGACCATAAGGCATTATGCTAACGGTGGCGTCCCCTAAATTATGTCTGTTTAAAAGTAGGCCTATATTTTCTTTTTAGCTTTGATAATTATATAATACATTATGGTTTGACTATTTAGTGGAATTTATTGTTTATATTTCGTGTGTAAACCTTTAAACATGTACCGACTTGAATAACTTTTGCATGTATTTTCTGCGTTTGCTTTGAATTTACCATGTCTCGAATTAATTAATGTTTAATTTGTATTGAACCTGCAATCATATTAATGTATTTTCCTGTGTTTGTTCTGTATTCGTCATTATATCCTGCCCCCTTGTTGCTACAAGGTCTAGATATCCCACTCCAAAATAAAAACGAAGAAAAGAAATTCAAGGCATTTTTTTTACTTTAATTGTGTTGCACTATATAGACTTTACCAGACCTCCTTACCCATCACCATCACCATCACCCCCCTCCCCCCCAAAAAAAAAAGATTCATATTGAATTGAATTGAATTTGAATTTATTAACAACAACACATCACAATAATGACAGTACATATGAACAATCATACAATGCAAACAAAAATATTACTGATACATGTATAAATAATATAATAGTAATGTCGATTGAACAGTAATGGTTTATTAATGATATATTCGGATTACATTACCTTTTTGTACGAAACATGACGCGAAAACCTTCAAGGTCCGAAAGTGGTTGGGTCCAACCCCGCTATAAAATTGTAAGGTCCATAAGTCCTACTAAAAGCTACTTTCTACAAAACATAATTGTCGTATTAACAATTACAATGTCTAAAATAGCAAATTCAGTCCTTAAATAACTATGAAAATGTGCCTGCTTGTTCAACTTCAACCCTAAAAAGGCCGGGCTTTTTTAGGTCTTAGTACGGCCGGGGGGGGGGGAGGGGCATTATGGCCCCCTTAAGATCTCGGCCATGAAACGGCTGATCTCCGCGAAAATTTGAACGCATGTCAAGTGAAGTGTACATAATACTATGTTAATTTAACTCATTTGCATATTTATGGTAATTTATGCAAATAAGATCATAAAATCACATTTTAATCCATAAATAATATATTATTCATATTTTACTATTCTTTTTCACTACATATATTCATTTGATCATATGAAATAATAATACGACAACAACATTTGGAAGAGCAAGCTTATTCCTTATGTTATCTCTTGTTTTGATAATTTCTTATGTATTTCATTGTTTTTGTTGTTTTATTTCATTTCTAACTCTTATTCAACTATTTTGACTCCCAAAACAACCACCTAAACTTCAAACAAGACCCAATAACCAATGTTTGAAAAATGACATTTCCATATGTTTTATACACAAATCACGAAAATGAGCGATTTTCGGGCTGACATGCAAAGGCTGAATAGCGACCCTCATTTCGTATTATGAATAGCGAATCTCTACTCCTATTATTCATAGCGACCATCTACTGCTATTATCAATAGCGACCCTCATTTCGTATTATGAATAGCGAACCTCTACTCCTATTCTTAATAGCTACCATCTACTCCAATTGCTAATTATTTATGTAATACATATGTAGTGACCAAATGTCACGATTTTTATTTTTATATGTATAATAACGTTTTATGCATTGATTTGTACATGTTTAATACGAATTGCCTTACTATTTCCAAGATGGCGGCTAGAGAGAATTAATTTCTCTTGCGTACTCCGCTGTCTGGCTTTTCAGACATGTCCCAACCGGTTCTGTCTGGTTTGTTAATATATTTTATTGTTATGTAGATTTGTTATTGTTACGTACAGCGCGTATACGTGCATATTAATTTGTGTGCGCTTGTTTTGACCAATCACGCTACACCAGTGATTGGGGCTTCGATCTGATCTTTCCATGTGGAAATCAGAGGGCATATTTTTATCGGCACACACAGGTCGATACTGTTTTTTTTTTACTGTGCCGGTCGAATTTTTGTCCAACATGGACTCGACGACTTCGTCCCCGGACCTCTCCGGGCAGGCGCGTAGCCACGGGAGGGGGGGGGGGGGGGGGGGGGGGGGGCACGTGTCCCCCCTAAAATGACCAAGATCGGTTGATTTTTTTTTAGACCCCTTTTTTGACCTCGATCGATTACATGTAAGTCCCCCCCCCCCCCCCCCCCCCAAACATCGAACTCTGGCTACGCGCCTGCTCACGGGTGACTCATTTGTGGAGAGACTTGAATCGCTTTTGCTAGCATATTCTTGGATCTGTCTTTTCCACCGACACTTATCATTGTGGTGACACGATGAACGCCATCGTCATCACCCCACCTCATCATCATTGACTCATTATCTTTTCGACTGCCACCACGAGCCATGGTGTTGTGTTGACACGATGATCGCCAGCATCGTCATCACCACAACATTGATATTATCTTCATGACCATCATCGCATCCATCGATTGATCGTCTCATCACCTTCATCAACAAGACCATCGTATCTGTCTTCATCGTCGTTTACATCTTTGTCTTCGTCATCATCGCCGTCTTCGTCGTCATCGCCGTCTTCGTCGTCATCGTTTTATCGCCATGCATCATCAGCATCGTCATCGCCTGACCTCGGTAATGCTAGTTTGGTTCGATTGTTCGTTTTTATTGAACGCTTTGCTGAACTAATTAACGATCCTTTTTGACTATCTTGGATTTGATTTTTGATGATTGATATTTGTTGTTTTTGATGCTTGATTATATTTTTGTTGTGTTCAATTTTGAACGTGACGGAGATTATACCTCCGGGGTGGTTCCCTCGAGACGATTCCGTTCACTGTGATCACTGTTATTTGTTTGTTAATTATTTGCCGTCTGAGGGAGTTCTTCCCCTCCGGAGATACATGTATGATATTATTATGTGTACACGACCGATTATACGACCCTTGATAATTTGTGTTGATTATCTTTAATAAATCATTGTTATCAATTATATAACCCGATTGTTTAATAGTGCAGTTTATTCCTCGTGAGATCGTGAAGTTAAGAAAGTACGACCCCCGTCAGAGGAGTTCTACACATATAATGAAATAATGAAATAATGAAATTGTGAAATGCTTATGTGATGCTAGTTGATCTCTTTATCAATGTAAAAACAAAGTTCATAATACTAGACCTGGTTGGGATGAGCATGTGTCAGAGCTGCACTCTGCTGCTCGTGAGGCTTACCTACTCTGGGTTGAAGCTGGCAAAAACAGACAGGGACGGTTATTTGAACTAAAGAAGAGGGCCGATGCACGATTCAAGTATGCTCTCCGTTTTATAAAGAATAATGAGATTGTTATGCGGGCGGACTCTGTTGCTCGTAAATTCCAGGGTAAAAGTTATTATGAGTTTTGGAAAGAAATTGAATGTGTTAATAATAGTAGAGCGCCTCTTCCAACTAATATTGAAGGTATCTCTGGTGATGGAAAATAAGTGAATTATGGTGTAATCATTATGGATTTGTTTAATTGTGTACACTCTAAATTACAGGGATTTAAATTTAAATCTATAGGATTTATTTTTAAATCTTTCATGTACTGTAGGTAGGGACCAATCGATGTGGATTTAAAATTAATCTTCGCTAGGATTAAAAAGTTTTAATCTGTAAAGGATTAAAAAATAAGTTCAAAAGATTTATATTATAAATCTTTCTAGATTAAAATTAACCCTGATAAAGATTTAAAAGCAATCCTTTTTGGGACTTCTTTTTTTTAAATCCTCATAAGGATTTAAATTATAGTATCTCCATTCTAGATATGCTGAAGCAATGAAATTGAATACTAAACACTCCAAAATCAAAGTTTGGTAAGTTTGATTTATTAATATCATTGAATCTCAAATATATACATAACAAAACGTTTCAAAATGAAAAATACACAATTTGCACAACATTTTTTTGGCAAACTTGGTCTCAAAAAATGCGAGACATTACCGTTATACGGCAGTCGTGGATTTTGTACAGGGGGGGGTCAAAATGACCCCCCTCCCCCAGTCAGACAAGGGTTAAAGCTCAATTCTAGTTCTGGTAGTGAAAGGTAAATGGGAATGAATGTTATCATATATGTCCTCATATTATTCCATTCATATATAAATATACCTGTGCGAAATATTGTTATGGTCTATGCATGATTGCCAACGAATTTAGTGTAAATATCTGGTGGGTTTGATGAAACCAAGGTTACTATTGGTAAGCTATTCAGCAAGTGCTGTGGGCAAGGCTCTCTCGAATAATATCATTAAAAAAACATTTCGAGAGAGCCCTTATTCCTTAAGGCTATCTACATGTACGTTATCTTCTGATTCATCGGCCATCGTGTTCGATGATGCTGCAGCTGATAAATAAAAGGGAAAAGACAATCATATTAAGTTCATGACCACAAGAATGCTTGTAACAAAAGAATCCTTATCACTTCTTCAACACGTAGATCCAGATCGACAAATCTATCATTTTCATGGCCTCTTATACTTTTTTACACTTTAAAAATTGCAATCACTATCTATATGTCAGCCATTCTAGTAGACCCTATTCCATTATCAATTATAGGATCTAAAAAGTCTATTCATATTTCATGAGACATAAATCTCATATTACTGTACATTTCTACCTAAAAGTAAAACACGAGTGTTAAGCAGCTTAAAAGGCAATCAGTCTACTTAAAATGCACACACATTTGAACATACGGGACTAGATCTAGGCCTACATTTACTAAAGTTGGATATAGGCCCACTCTCATTACGTCGTATTATCAGCTTTATTAGTCATAAAAATGAATAACCACAAACTTTGGTTTCTTACCGTACAAATGATACCGGATTGGAAGAAAATCACTGCAGAATAGCGGACTATGTACAAGATTATGATGTTGATTCGATAAGAATCCCGTTGTTTGCAACAGGACAGCTGATCACGGCGAAGGTGAAAATGTACTAGAATTATGTCCCGGCATGCTTTGCGATGAAACAACCGTGAAGGAACGTATTCCCGCTCGCATGATGTCACATGTCATGTGACAAAATCTTATCGCCAGGATTGGTCAATTTTTTTTAATCTTTTGGGATTGAAAAAAATATATTTGAAACTCGGATTAAGAACCAGTTTAGCAATCTTTTAAGATTAAAAATCAATCTTTATGGATTTAATTTCATTCAAATCCGGCTTAAGATTTAAATTTTAAATCCCTGTAATTTAGAGTGTACAGAGTACGGTACAGGATGTTACTAATGTTGACTTTGATGTAAATATGATGATCTCTCCAGAGGAGGTTAAAGAAGCTATCAGAAAATGAGACGACAATAAGTCATGTGGTCCTGATACTATTACAACTGAACATCTAAAGTTTGCAAGTCCTAAACTCATGCCGTTGCTTGCAATGTGCTTTTCGGGCTTTTTGATTCATGGTATCTTACCAGATAGTATGATTTCCGTTGTTTTGGTGCCAGTCATTAAAAATAAAGCTGGTCGCATTAATTATAATGACACTCGGGGACAACTATGGACCTATATCATTGGCTAGTGTCCTGTCCAAAGTGCTGGAAAAGATATTGCTTGGTAGGTTGGAGATGTATATTCTTACTAAAGATAACCAGTTCGGTTTTTAAAGCCAAACATGGCACTGACATGTGTATATTTGCTCTGAAGGAAATTATTGCAAGTTATCGTAGCATAAATTTTTCCTTGTTTCTTTGTTTTCTTGATGCTTCAAAATGCTTTTGATCGGATAAATCATGAAAAGCTATTCATGAAAATGGCTGATAGTGGTATTTCTAAGTACCTGGTTAGGATACTTGTGTTTTGGTATACCCATCAAACAATGATGGCTAGATGGGGAAGTAGTGTCTCTGAACCTTTCCATGTCAGTAATGGAGTTAGACAGGGTGGTATTCTTTCTCCCTTCCTCTTTAACCTGTACATGGATGGTCTATCTGACAATCTGAATGCTTAGTTGATGGTATGGTAGTCAATCATTAATGCAGATGATCTCGTTATTATTAGCCCGTCAACTGCTGGGTTGCAGAGTTTGCTCAAGATTAGTTCTCATTACGGATATGATAATGATGTGAAATATAATGCAAACAAGAGTCAATTTATGATAATTAGATGTACGGAACACCGTACATTGGTATTCCCGGATTTTTATTTATGTGGAGCTAAACTGAATGTCTGTACAGAGGCCTGACAGAGGCCATGTATCTTGGTCATTTCTTTACTGAGGACATCAATGATGATAAAGATATTAGTCGACAGTGTCGTAAATTATATGCTCAAGGTAATATGCTTGTTAGGAAATTTCAAATGTGTTCTCCGGATGTGAAGGTGGCTATATTTAGGGCATACTGTACACCTCTATACACTGCGCATCTGTGGTGTAATTTTAAGAAGAGCAGCTTGTACAGGCTTACTGTTGCCTATTATGATGCCATGAGAATGCTTCTTAGGGTACTTAGATACTTTAGTGCTAGTCAAATGTTTGCTGAGTTGAATGTTCCAGCCTGTTCGGCTGTATTACGAAATCTTATGTATAAGTTCATCCAGAGAGTGGATGTCTCTGAGAATGGTATTTTAAAGATGTTAGTGAACCCCTCGTATAGTAGTCTTAGGTACACATTGGGCCTTTGGAGATTTGGCTGAATAGCCTGCTGGCACATAGGAATTGATCATTATGTTGGTGTTACCAAGGACTATCCAGTATCCAGCCTCTCATGGGGGAAGTATAGTCCTTGTTGATTGTTATAATAGTTATCTATTATTAGTATATTGTTCTGGTTAGTTGAGCAGAGACAGATTGTTACAAGATACAACTTCAAGAGAATGTTATACATGTACTTATTTTAATCTTACAGTTAGAGGTACAGCTTAGAGTTAGATTGTTATACTGTTATCAACCTTACAGATGCAGGTCACATGTTACTCTTAGAGTTTAGATTGTATGTACGTAGTATAGTTCAATTTGTTATACTCTTTGTAAGATTTGTTGTTAATATACTCATCATGTTTATACTCCCTATATATCTATGTAACATATGTTTTTATGGACCTCTTCCTTGTCCAGCTGAGTCTGAAATAAAGTTCTGAATTGAATTGAATTGAATTATGAATAGCAAACCTCTACTCCTATTATGAATAGCGACCCCTACTTCTATTTATGAAAAGCGAACCTGTACTGCTATTATGAATAGCGACCCTCTACTCTTATTGTGAATTGTGACCCTCTACTCTTGTTATGAATAGCGACCCTCATTCCGTATTATGAATAGAGACCCTCATTTCGTATTATGAATAGCGGTCCTTATGAGTAGTGACCCCCAATGTAAATTATGAATAGCGACCCTCTTCTCGTGTTAGGATTAGCGACCCCAATTTCGCAATATGAATAGCGGTACTCATGATTAATGACCCTCAATATGAATCATGACTAGCGACCCTCATCTCACGTTATGAATAGCGATCCTTATGATTACCGGTCCATGTTTCTCTATGAAAAGTGACCCTCTATTCCCATAATGAATAGCGGACATGCAGGTATGGGAAGTTCCACGTTATGAAAAGCGGTCCTTATGAATAGCGAATAGACACCGGCTTTGCTTTAGCACGGCTACCATTACGGCGCTCTAGCATTTCAAGGAGTTTATTCCTGCCAGGTACCATTTTTTTATATTTTCATCACCTAGCTTGAGTGTGGCAAATGTAAATCAATGTCTTGCCACACAAATTGTTATTATTATTATTATGAGGCATTTAGCTACGCTATTCATAGTACACTACATGTATATCACAGCGCTTACAATAATATGCATTATATACCTCATTTTAAGATTCTTTACTAATCCTGTCTTCTGATTGGTTGAAAATGCAGTCATGTTCTTAACCATGCCCGCTAATTGAAATTCATAGTCATTTTTCCCGGCTCTACCGGTTCATATCAATTTTTCATAGCACTTTTTCCATGGCTGTGAAACGTGACGTCATTTTGCTGCGATTCCCATTTTGGTTTACGTGTTACCGTATAAGTTTCTTTTGTGCGATGACCGATGGGCAATACCGTTAACGGTGTTTGAGTGCAATTCGATTTTGGTCGCTGCATTCAGGCGACGAATCTACCAATCCACGCAGCGCAGACGACCGATCGCCATTTTGTGTACTAGTCTCGATCGCAAAATACTGGGGTTTTTTGTTTCCAATTTTTTGTCAATAAAGAGGCAAAATGGAGGACACAGCTATGCCAAGATTTCAACTTATGGATGACATTCAGCTGCAAGACTTAATCGATTCTGCTGATAGCAAAAATACGAAGTATGCAGTAAAATACGGCATTAAAATATTTGAAGAGTTCTTGCGAAATGTCAACACGGACCTCGGAGATGTAAACAGACTTTCGAATGCAGACCTGGACAAGATCCTTCAAAAATTAGACTAGACGCACAGTCTGTGTAAATATGTTGCGAATTTGTGAATTTATAAAGTTACTGTTCATGTTCTATACTGTTCTACTGGAGCACAGCTTGTTGGTGATATCATCCTGTACAAAAGTTACTGTTCGTGTAAACGTGTTTGGTATTCCCTGTTCTACTGGAGCACAGCTTGTTGGATTTCATACTGTACACAAGTTATTGTTGGTGTTAATATTCATGACTTCAAAGAGATGGAAACCTAAATGGGTGAGTCAACATTTTCCTTTTTTTCGGTATATAAAATATATATTGACTGCTTTTAATATTCGAGGCATAGTTGTTTCTATAGGGTCTCGGGAAACTCACAACCTGCTATGACCCCGCGGCGCAAGCGCCTTGGGGTCATAGCAGGTTGTGAGTTTCCCTTGACCCTATATAAACCACTATGCCTCTCAAAGCAGTCAATATATCCTTAATATAACAATATAACCGCAAATCTTTAACATAACATTGAATAAACAAAAATAATAGCGAATCAAGTAGGAAATAAGTAGGTTTTAAGGAGTTTCTTAAAAACATCCACTGATGGAGCAGCTTTTATACTGGAGGGAAGTCTATTCCACTCCTTAGCTGCTGCAACAGTGAATGTGCGATCTCTGCCTTACTACGACCCACATGAAAAGTCAATCGAAATGGGTTTGCATTGGAGCAAAGGTTTTTACGCACAGGTCGATACAATTCAAGACAGTCACTAAAATACTCTGGCGCCTGATCATGAAAACAAAATGTATACAAATAAAAGAATCTTAAAAACAATCCTCTGTTTGATTGGCAACCAATGAAGGGATGCTAGTAGAGGCATGGCATCATGACGACGCACAGTGGGCCAGGGAGGAACCAAAGTGCGCCAAAACTCATGTTTGGGGATTTCTTTTTTATAAATCCAGAGAAAATGTTTGGATTTCCAGGGATTTTCGCTTAAATTGTATTACCAACATTTTCTCTGATGTCTAAGCTTTAAGTTGATACCAGATTTGGCTGCCCGATTCTGCCCGTTATTATGTTAGAGCTGTTTTCCTTGCAACATTGCCCCGAAAAATGTGTTTATTTTGGTCCGCGGTGTCAGAACAAGTGTCACGCGCCCCCTCGCGCCGTGATTTATGACCACGAATCCTTCATGATTCATCCGCGGACCCCCAAAATCCACATTTTCGGGGCAATGTGGCAAGGGAAATCGGCTCTAACATAACAACGGGCAAGATCGGGCAGCCAAATTTGGTATCAACTTGAAGCTTAGACATCAGAGGAAAGGGTGGTATTAAAATGTAAGCGGTACACCGCGGAGATCTAAACATTTCTTCTGGATTTATAAAAAACATGGATAATTAGCCCATGTTTCAGTGAATTACCCTATAATATATCATGAAGATTGTGTTTCTATTAATTTTAACCCATTCATTCAACGAAATGAACTATCAGGAATTTTTGTGAGAGCAATTTCATATCAATAACTTAAAAAGTTCATGTTGAATTGAAAGATTTATAAAATAAGTCACTTTTGCACTAAAACTGTGAATATGTAGGATTTTGCTGTTTGAAGTAGTAAATTTATACCCTTATTGTGCATACCGGAATTAAATATTTCACTGAGGTATTCCTCTATATATTACCTTTCAACTGGGCAAGAAAAAAATTGAAAAAAAAAAATCACCCAAACTTAGTTTTGGCGCACTTTGGTCCCTCCCTGGCCCACTGTGCGACGGTCTAACCTAAAAATAATGCGAGCAGCCCAGTTCTGCAAACTTTGAAGTCTTCTTATATGTGTTTGAGGGACTTCTGTAAGCAGCCCGTTACAATAATCTAACCGGGAAAGAACATGGCTGCGGATCGCATGATGACATGCATCTTCAGATACATACTTCCTAATCTGTGATATATTCTTCAACTGAAATCGTGCAGATTTACAATGCTGGTCTATTTGGTTAGACATGGACATGTTGCAATAAAAAATTACACCAAGGTTCTTGACCGATCGGCCGTGATCTGGCAAAACAACGTATGTCTGTTTCGGTACTTCCGAGATATCAGAGATCTTCAATTTTACAGTTAAAAGTGTTTTCATTTCTCTGAAGTTTAATAATTTGTTAAAATGTATTGTCTACATGTACCGGATAATATTATTTTACTATGTAGGGTAAAATTGTTCAATAAAACACTTTCTTTTTCAATCTATCAATGATTTTGTAGAGATACGTTGTTTTGCCAGAACACGACTTACCCTGCATCTCGTGCGTAATTTGGCAAAACAACGTGTGTCGATATCGATGCTCCGCGCCGCTGCGCTGTAATCTGGCAAAACAACGTACGTTTTGCCAGATCATGATCGTTATGCGCGCTCCGCGCTGCTGTGCGGATGTAGATGGTGCAATCTGGGTGGTTCCAAATGTAAGATTAACATCATTAATGTTTCCCAAGTTGTGTTTGGAGCGGATTACCAAAAACTCTGTCTTTTCCTCATTTAGTTTAAGCTTATTCCTTCCCATCTACATACTTATATCTGTGACACAATCTGAAAGAGTTTTTAATGCAGTATCAAAGCCATTAGGTTGCTTAGGGTCAAATGTAACATACAACTGTGTATCATCAGCATAAGTGTGATATGAAACCTTATAATGTCTATCGATGTCTGGGACAGGCAAAGTATATATTGTATATTCTATGGGTCCAAATACGGATCCTTGAGGGAGACCTACTTTGTTAGAAGCAACTACTGACTGTTTCCCTCTAATTTCAACAAACGTGGACCAGTCTTCCAAATATGACCTAAACCATCTCAGAGCTGCACCCTCAATTCCTAGCCTTGTTGATAAACGACATATTAAAATATGACGGTCAATATTATCGAAGGCTGCTGACAGATCTAATGACAACAATAAAACCACACGACCTTTATCCATAGCAGACAGAATATCATTTTTTACTTTGATAAGTGCGCTTTCAGTACTATGATGGGGTGTATATGCAGATAGGTTAGGATCCCACAATCTATTTTCATTCATGTAATCCGTGAGTCTACGACAAGCAAATTTCTCAATGAGCTTTTCCAAGAAACTTAAATTTGACACAGGTCTATAATTAGACAAGCAATCTTTATCAAGATTTTGCTTCTTGATAAGAGGTCTAATTATGGCTGACCTAGCTGCAGAAGGGAATGTACCCGTCTGTAATAATGAATTAACAATATCTGTCAATACAGGAAGAAGACAATGTACATGTTCTTTTAAAAAACAAGTTGGAATGGGATCCAAACTACATGACTTACTGGGAGAAGCCAGAATAATTTTCAATAACTCATCTTAAGTTGTAGGGGCTAAGCACGAAAATGATATTACATGCACTTGATTATACATATCCGGATCAAATGTAGAAATGTGCTGTTCATCATTAATGCTGCCCTGAATCTTTTTTATTTTATTTAGAATGTTAGACAGTTATTACATAATGTCTCAACTGAGCGCTGCGGTGGGACTCGAACCGCAGACCTTGTGATGGACAGTCCGGTGACATATCCTCTTGCCCAGGCAACTCTACAAATGTCGCCTTAAAAGGCGACATGATCACCAATATCTGTAAATGAATAAATATCTAGATCTAGATTTACGTACTCCGAAATCAAAGAAGTCAGTTGCTTTGTCTTGACGAACAGGTCAACCAAGACTTCGTCGTCTCCGCCCTTCACTCCCGACACATGCAGCCGATGATGGTTTTTGGTTTGGTCTTCAAATAGAAGACTAGGCCCTCCATTTGTCTCTCCTGATTCCATCTTCCTGTCTATGGTGAGTGCTGGCCGGGCGTGTAGTCTTTCATGATCACCGAACTGTTTATTTCTAGACGCAGTCTGACTTATAGGTCTAGAGGCGGTGGTGATCTTAAAAGCGTTGCTTATCTCTTCAACATCGATAGAGACATCGATATTTCTCACTCCAGGTATCGATGAGAGCACTCTTTCATAGCTTTTAGACGTCACTCCCTCAGCTGATAGCTTTGTGACGTATGGAAGTATCGGAGGAGATGGAGGGAAGCGGAGAGACGAGTCTGAGATGATGAGAGTATCTAGCATCAAAAAAGCTTTGAGACAGGACCAAAGTCCATTCGTCACGTCGGTACTTAGAGTAGACCTCTCGAACTTTACCGTCCTAACCTGGTGTTGAAATAGAGAGAAAAGAGAGAGATAGAGAGAGAGGGGGGGGGGTAGAGAGAGAGAAACATATAACAAAAAATGTCAGAACATCGATACATTGTTGAAGATATCTATTTAAACTCTAGTCTAGAATCTGGCCAGTTCTTATATTTCATCTTTATAATATTCTCTATACTTAGTTCAAGGAGCCGAAGATAGGGCTATCAACAAATTAGTACACCCTGTCTTTTCGCCGGGCGAAAACAATCTAAAGATCACGTCATTATTGGCTTGCAGCGGGGTAAGGGGTGGTCGCGGTGGTGGAGATTATTTAAAATTGAATCGGCCAGATTCTGTACTATCTAATGTCTTGTTCAGGTGGTAATCATTAAAGCAAAGGCAACTGCGGCCTGATGTTATTTGAGAATATTAATCGCGAAACTAATAGAAGCTCAATCTCTGCTCCTTTACATTCGTAAGTTATAGATTCATTTTCGTTCATGTTAGATCTACAGATCCGTCATTTTACGTAGGCTACTTGCTTTTACTGACTAAGTCTCATTATTTCCTTTTATAAATATTATTATTATTTGTTGCATTATTTTTCTCGTTATTATAATGCAGTACCTTGATTAAGGCCGTACTTGAGCAAACACGGAATACTCATGATAATGAATCATACGTCTTGATCTTTTTATTATGCATTATTAGTTATTAAGATGCCGTCAATTATAATTAAAAATGTTATTAAGTGAATCTTATTTATGTGACCTATAGTTATAACAGAGGGATGGAAACCTAATCAAACCTAAAATTATTATTGTAAACATATTTTGTGAAATTAAAATATGCATACCTGGAGTTTTAGTTCCATTGGAAGATTTTGCATCCCAACGACGGTGTAGACAGTCGGTGACTTTAGGACAATACTCTGAGCAGTTACACATCTTTGAACCAACGAAGACACGTTTCCTTCAGTACCCTTGGTCTCTGATGAGCAGTCAAGAAGAATGCGATATCGCTCGCTCTCCTCCAAAAAGCGGTTGGAAAGTATCGCCTCCATAATACGTATACAAAGGCTGTTATCTGTTCCAGCAGCGAATCGGATGAGATTCTCATAGTCACCGATGTTTGGTTTGATGTTTCGCAGCAGTCTGTCCAGCTTAGAAATCTTCAGTCGTAACATATATTTCTTCGTTTTAGCAGCGAGGTATTTCCCGGCCGTGTGTTCCTGTGCAAGTTTGTGATAAAACTCAATGGTAGTGAAAGTGGTCTTGTGAGATCGCGGAAGCCATGTCATTGTAATCGTCGTCTTAGATAATATCCCAAGCTCACATGCCATATCAAGGATAGCAGGGACGCTTCGGAAATCACGTGGCGTAAATACGAGTTTGTTAGAGTCATCGATTAGACCAGCTAGAGCAACCTTACCCAGTTTACGGATGATTTTGATTAGTTCTTCTTTTGTTATTTCGTCTTTTGATTTTGATCGGGCATTGGCATGGTGCATCAGAAAAATATTCACACTGTCTAGTAATTCTGTTTGAGTTGCAGTTTCAGTGTTGAAATCCCCTGCGCTCCATAGGTGACATACCATGAGACAAAATAAAGGTGTTTTGACAAGTTCATTAATCAGTGGTTTGTCATCAAGGTAATCCTTCAAATCATGTCCCTGTCCACTATTAGGATTCAAATTCGAAGCAAAGAACTTGTCGATGTAATCTCGTGAGCTCTCTCGAGAGAATCCTTCGATCCACATCTTTGTATATACCCTTAGAAGTTCCGCTTGATCGAAGAAGGTCTCTAGGTGAGGGCGTGTTGTTACAAGGACTCTACACTCTGGAAATTCCTCCCAGCGGATGACATTGACAATGTTGCTAATCAACCTTGGGTTTGAAGAAGAAATACCAGCATACTCATCTAGCCCGTCTAGTATAATGTGACAGATTCCCTGATTATTCCTGATGAAACTCTCCAGATTTTCTGGTGTGAGACCATCAACATCACTCAAAAGCTGGGATTTAATGGCTTCTCCGATCGATGTAAGCTGACTTGTGTTTCGGAATTTTACAACAAACAGAAGTGGCAGGTCTTCTAATCCTGACCCCTTTTCTTTATTAACCCAGTCATAAGCCATCTTAGCAACAGCTGTGGTCTTCCCTCTTCCAGCGGGGGCCGAAATGAGGATTCGAGCTGGCAGTTTGCCGTTTACTTTCGTTGAAAATATTTTTGCAACAGAACCCTGGAGTATTTCCTTCTTTTTTGAGTCTTTTCCATTAGCGTCTTTTGTCACCATTGTGACAACCGTGTGCATATCTTTGAACTCGGCATAATCACTTTGATCCCACGGCTTCATTTGAATTTTGCACAACTGATTTCGGTACTTGTTTTCCAATTTGTTGCGACATTGCTGAACAGTCAAGGATTTCGAGATGTAGATATCTGGAATGATGCAAGCATATAAGACAAAATAGGGTTCAGTAACTTTGTTTGTTGCTGAAAATACATCAAATGACATTAATGGTTCTCTTCCCCATGAATTATATCCTGGAAATGTATTTCAAGAAAAATCCAACTTTAGTAGCAAATTGCTCTGACAGAAAGCAAAAACATTAGAGAAGCAGATGGTAACATTTTGAATGAAATCAGAAAAGCTATTAGAGCGTTCTGGGTTTTAACATTTGCAGTCACTAATCGCACATAACGTAAGGGAAATCCAAAATGGCTGAATCGGTAATTACTTTGATGAATTGTGGGAAAATTTCGGAAAACTTAATTTATTTCAACATAATGTAATATGATATCCTTAATATAGTATTAGTAGTGCCCCAAAGGAGAAGACCTGTGCGAATAAGAAAAATAAAAATTGATTTGATTCTGGTACATGAAAAACTTGAGAGTTGTCCATGATTGCGTCGCAATCCACTGACCAAGTTGCAAATTTGAGATTCGCAAAGATACAGTAATGTCATGGGTCTAACATTCCTAACTTTCTTATCATTGGTCATATTTATATAAACATTTCACCATTCTATTTCTCTTTATTTTTTTCCACATTCACACAAAACAGTTTACTTATTACAAAGGTTTGATTGCCCTTTATAGGTGTTGTTATTTTAGATTAGAATGTAGCACAGTCGTGAAAGTTTCTTTTAAAATTAATAAAGAAAGTGTAACAAATGGAAATCCTTCATGGCCTTTTTCTCATTTCCCTACTTATTAGAATCGTTGTTTTTTACGGAATTTAGTTTACAAGTATATATCTTTTTAGATTGAAGCCGGGTGCCTTCCGCTAAACTATTCAGATTTCGGTACCCAAATCTGGTATTAGTTCTATGTGTTATTGATTTCGAGGTAGACCGAATAGCCGAAAATATTAAATAATAACCTAACAAATACAAATGGAAGGTAAGGAAGGCTTTTTCCAAGAGTGAAATTATGAAGAGATGAGCACAGTAAACAGTATCAAAATATCATCTACCCACCAAAAAACCGAAAACCGTTTAACCGAATATTTTTAATTTAAGTAGAGCGAGACAGACAGACGGATGATAAAGGAACTTGCAATGAGACGACACTTTCCTTTACCATTCTCACAGTGACAGTGGACCCTCGCTACGCCAGTGATGAATTGAAATGTTCTAATTTTGTTTTTAAAACAATAATAATAGGTGATTGTAAGCACTCTAGCACTGATAGACTCACCTTTGTCAGGTGGTGTCTCCTTCAGATATTGATCAGCAAGCATGACCAGCTTAGCGTCAATGAGAGCTTGTTTCAGTCTCAAATACTGGTCACAAGGCTTCACATTCTGTCTCCAGTCAAACAGCATGTCACGTGTTCCCTTCCAAGTCACCCGTCCTTCTATCCTGTTGGTCTCTGTGTATCTATTGATAGCTGCAGCTTTAAATCCAAGAGCTTGTCCTAAGGCCTCCATCTGCTCACCCGTCTCGATGTTTTCAGCCAGCTGGAAGAGAAGACCATCGGCGATACCTTCTTGCGTCGCCATTACTATAGAGACAATGCAAAGGAATGGAAAATATTAGTACAGTCAGTCACTTCATGAAACCACATGCTAATACTTTCGATTCAGCATATGTGGAGCCACGTAAAGCATATATTGGGTATCAAATTATATTGTAAAAGTACCAATTAAACGTAATGTTATAATCAATTATATTTAAAATGGTGGATTGAATATGGTTGATGTTTATTTTTGTGTACTCGTGGTCTGTCAGCCTATTTGATAATTGTCCTCGGGGGTGATTGTCCATGGGTGTAATTTTCTGGGGGGTGGGTAATTGTCCTGATACGCGAAAAAAGACATCAAAGAATCTTCAGACGGCATTTCAAATCTGTTGGTAAACTATAGTGAACATGTCTGTCAGGTAGTTTAATACTTCTTGCCGCCCCGGCCACCCCCTCCATATTCTTCATCTCAAAACGTTGGCCTAATCCAATAACTACAATGGTGATACTGGACGGTTTGGTTCAAAACTTGTACGCCTGCTACAATTTCGTTGTGGTCGGATTAAAGACAATAGGGACTTTTATATTTGCGTGGACTGATACGTGTGACGTCCATTCAAGGCAGTGCATTAAAAGGACGTCGATCGTAGCAATCTACGTTGTCGTTGTGCACATCTAAAAGTCCCTATTGGTGAAAGTCAACCCCAACAAACCTGCAACCCAAACGCCACTTCCGCATCTGTGACATGCCAAAGCCTCTTTCCAACTTCCGACACGCATACACACTCTCAAACTTAATGAGAGAAACTGGTTCAAAGCATCATACATTCATACGTACATTCATTTGTTTATATTTTGATTACGATTTAAGAGATTTGAAATGGACCAATGTGCAAGTTATGTACAAAAAGACAGTTAAAAATAAAGTGAGGAAATAGCAAGAATATCTACCATAGATGGCATTTTGTTTATCCTAATTTGTCAAGCTTTAAGGTATCTGATGAAGTACTAACGTATGTACATAACAAAACTTAAACTATTAAAGAGTATCCCTGATTTGTTAAAATTGAACTCTTATAAAAGTTACACGTGATTAAATAAAGTTGGTGAATTCTGTCTTGCTGAATTTGCATTATTCTAGGATTGCCACCAACTGCTTTCAAACATTATGGTATAAAAAGAACAGTTAGTTTATTCTGCCGCCATAAAACTCTAAAGTTATGGCTGTTCATGATCTGACGATATCCATTGAAGCAGGTTGAAAACGTGACAATCTGCACGAACACAAGTTTTATTGGTATTTGACTTAATTATAATAATAATAATGTTGTTGAATTTATTAACGAAGGTTTTAATGTGTTTATTTATGTCTGGCGGTTTGCAATAAATAGAACGAACGCATAGTTACCAGATGTAGGTTAGATTGTGTTCGTTTGAACATTTATTTAGTGAAGCCCACGCGTTTTGAAAAAATAAAGGCCATCCGAAGAAAATATACAAACTGAATACAAACTATGGACAAATTGCATTTCTAGAGAGGTAGCCGCTAAGAGAAGAATTTGAAATACGTTCCAGGTTGTGACATAAATGTTGGAATAATACTTTTGGTATTTAAGTTAAAGAAAATACCTAATGTTACGTATCGTAGAGAAGTAAATCCTGTTTCAGGAACAATTTATCTCTCTCTGTCTCTCTGTCTCTCATTCTCTCTCTATCTCTCAGTCTCCCTCTCACAGACTGGCACAACCATTTTCCTTTCCTTTTCCTATCCCCTTTTCCTCTATCCTTCTTCTCTGCATTCTCTCCAAGTCAACACCGTCAAGCTCTTTCCCTTGACTTTACCACTTACTTTCCCTTGGGGTGGAAACAACTGTCCAACTACCACATCCAATGTTCTTGTTTCTCGTTTGTTAATTACGATTTTACATCACATGATTATTGTTTTCAATGACCCTGTTATAGGTTAATTCCGGTTATCTTTATTTGCATGTGTATGAGTGTGTGTGCGTGTGACAGATGGGGGATAGCCTAATATACAATATTAGATTGCTAAAAGGCTCTAAATTAATTTGTCAAGTTACTAAGACTTACGTAAAACATACCTTGCTTCTGAAAAGTGTTATTGCCTTGCTCTTTCTATTGTGAACTATTATCTGAAATATACGAAGATAGTAAATTAATTCATACAAATCATGATTTTGCTTTATTTTCTGTTTAACTTTATACTGAGCTCTGTATTCAAAGACAGCAATTGTGAAGCGTATTAAAGGGGACCCCCTTTCATTTTCTACGTCGGTTGATTGTATTTTGCTGAAGGATATCAAAAAGCAGTAACTACCAAAACATCAACAACAAAAACAACGACGACGACAAAGACGACGACAAAATATTGTAAGGATTGTGGATCTGAATTGCAATCATCTAGCCATAACAAATGTTATACCGGTACTTTACATGTCGCTTCTCTAAAAAGAGAATTTAAGTCTCTTATTAAACGTACACGTGATTAAATAAAGTTGGTGAATTCTGTCTTGCTGAGTTTGCATTATTCTAGGATTGCCACCAATAGTTTATTCTGTGGCAATAAAACTCTAAAGTTATGGCTGCTCATGATCTGACGATATCCATTGAAGCAGGTTGATAACGTGACAATCTGCACGAACAGCAGTTTTATTGGTATTTGACTTAATAATAATAATAATAGTGTTGTTGAATTTATTAACGAAGGTTTTAATGTGTTTATTTATGTCTGGCGGTTTGCAATAAATAGAACGAACGCATAGTTACCAGATGTAGGTGAAATTTTGTTCGTTTGAAAATTTATTTAGTGAAGCCCGCGCGTTTTGACAAATAAAAGCCATCCGAAGAGAATATACAAACTGTATATCTCTGTAGGATGCCCCTATTTTCTCAACACATGGAAATATAATTTTCGTAAGAACCTCTGACTTTAAAAGACGCTCTGCAGCCCATTTGTTGAAATAATCATAAGAAACAACGACATTTAACTATTAATTCTACATTGCACGAAACAACGGTTTCATTTAATAAAATTCATAAAATCCTTCGGTTGCAAGGATCCCCCCCACCTCCCCATTCCCCCGCTAGATCTTTCCTGGGAATTATTTTTTCAAGGGGGGGGGGGGGGGGGGTAATAGTAATAACTCCGGGTCCCGTACGATTTTCTCTACCCGGCGGCTTGCCGTGGATTTTCGAGACCGTACGGGAACCTTCGGATTTTCATTTATACGGCATTTGCGGTAACATATTATGCTGGGGGTGTCGAGTGAAAATACAAGGCGCCCGTCAGGGTGCCGGCTGGGTGTCGGCCAGATGCCGGCCGGTAATCTTACGGGCTCCGTCCGACGAACAGGTGCACCCAATGGCTCGCGGGGCCCGGCCGGGGTCCTCAAGGTGCCGAGCGATGCGTTAAACTATTTGTCCTCTGACATCCGCGCCTCCATTGAGAATTTACAGAGACAATCGTGAGGGGCCATTTGGGCATCGTCCGGAGCCCGCACGGAACCCGTACAGTGCCCCCAAGGGCCCTTTTTGGGCTTTCTACGGCCTAACGGTCAGATGAAAACGCCGGGAGAATTGGGAGTAGGCAATTCAGCACCACGGTACCCGTACGCGTGGTAAAAAAAGGTCCAGGCGCCTGTAATGGAGCTCTCACACTCTGCCGTGTAGGCCTACCGTCCACCTGCCGGGCTATTAAAAAACAACAGAGTCCAGAACGTTGGGTTTTGAGCGAACTTGTCCCCGGCCGCAAAAAAAAAAAAAATCATAAAATTAATATTTTCACCGTTTCGTTGCAATCTTCTGACCGTTCTCACCGGGCGCATACCGGGTGTTGAACGTGCTTCTACCGTCTTCACCGCCCAGATTGACTTTTGTTGAAAATTTTGGCCGTTTCCATACCGGGCCCATACCGGGTCTCGAACGTGTGCACCGGGTTTGTAGCAGCCACCTACCAGTCACTTAGCGTCCCCTCACCGCTCGGAGCGTCCTGTGAGCGAGTCCCCGGACTGCTGACGTCATGACACGACTGCCATAAATACCCCGATTTTTTTGCCCGTTCATCACCGTTCTGTAACGGGTTATGAGCGTGTTGTGAACGTGTTCATACAGTGTGACCGTTTTCATAACGTATTCATACCGTCCTCATACCGTTCAACACCGTCCTCTTGCCGCTTACTTGCGGCCGGTGCCACCCGGCCAAAGTTTTGAACATGCCCAAAACTTTCGCCGGGTCCCACCGGGTGTAAATAAGCGCCAACGCCCTATTAACGTGTTGCCCGCTTTGATAACGAACCACCGTGTGCCCTCGCCGTTCTCCACCGTCCGCAGACATTTTCGCGCACGGTGGCACACGGTAGGCCTACACGGCAGAGTGTGAGAGTCACTTAAGAAATTTACGGTAACCGGCCGGGCACCGGCCCAAAATTCCCTAAATGTCTGTTTTACTGGCCGTACTGGCCCCGGAGTGTATATGTAAAAGCCCCAATACATAGTTTCATTCTTGAAAACCTTTAAGACCTCCCTGCTTGTAAATTCTTCGCACATGCTTTTTTTCTATTTTTTCTAATTCCAGTAATTTTCACTCGAATTTAAAAACGTATCTGTTTTTTATTAACATAATTGACTATATTTCAAATGAAAATACAAAAAAAGGAAATAAGAACAAAAAATCAAATGAACATATTATAAAGTGGAAAATTAATTTAGAACATTTTGTGCTCCATAAGAATTGAAAGATTGGAGTAACATAACTATACAATATAGCTGTATTGAATTCTAATATTTGGAGAGGGAATAAGAGAAAAACAAGGTAGAGTAAGAAAGCGAGAGAGATAGAGAGAGAGAGAGAGAGAGAGACAGAGAATAGAAGAAGAGGACAATATGTGGATCCTGACTGGACATACCTTTTGCACAACATGATTGTTAATTATGAAGACTAAGATAAGTTTACTCTGACTTATTAGAGTAGCGGTTACTTGAATGATACCATTTAGCCCAAGGACTGAAACGAGTTTGGATTTAGCCCCCTTGGAATGAAACAAGAATTTGTAATCGAAAGCGACTAACTTTCGACAAACACGGTTTACAATATTCCTTTGGTCTACGGATGTTCGTCAACAAAACGGAGTTAAGTCTTTTGTCAATTTCGATTGTTGATACGGCAGGCACTCAGTGAAAACGAATTCGTTTAATAAAATTATGGAAATGAAAGCATCACTTTTATCAAGCAGAACTTTGTTATTCTGTGTACATTTTTCCTGATTGAGGTGTCATATGAAAGGGCAAAAGATTATTTTAACCACCCATGCGTGAAATATGCATCGTACGAGTTTAATACATCAAATTAAAGAGGATGTGAGCCCTACAAATATGTGTCAATTATTAATTATGATTGTGATTATGTTATCGATAATTCTCGGGGTTTTTTTTCTGCGACGCACTGTATAGAGTGATGAATTCTTATTGTGTTTGATGCACATATTTATTACGACAAATCAATTTCGGCCCAAATTGCACCTTTTGAAGAAAAGCTCTTCATACACAGGTACAGTATACATCATAGACAGATTAAGTTATAAAATAGAGGTCTATACTCACTTGGTTGGATGTCGGATTCCTGTGAAGTAGATAATTGTGGAAAGAAGGTTGACCTGACGAAGCTGAGCAGTGGGCTAACACAGCTTTCTTTCAGCTCTCTTCATTAGTTACAATGATTAAGTTCAGTATTTCGGCAGGTATATAGGCAACCAATCATACGATCTCGAAATGGACTTCACCAGGCCAGTCGGGATATTTTGAAAGTTACTAAATAAACGCAAAGATTTACGAAAAAAATGTTAATCAGTACTACTCCTTTATCACGATTTCCTCTTCGTGAAATGAAAATTATGAATGTTGTGTCAGTGAGAGAACGATCCGTCGCAGGTGGGATGACCGTATCTCTTCAATTCTTCGGAAGATCTGTTACTTAGGCAGCACTGCGGTAGTTATTGAATTCGATGTGCAGGATTTTAACGCCAGACTGTCAATTTTCCACGCCCTATAACACATCTCCTAGATGACTTTATGCAAATGTGACCTCTTCAACCAACCAACCAGAATGAATGACGCGTTTCCTTAACCATTTATAGCCAGTTTTGCACACGGTTTAAGGTCACATGGCACCAGGGCATTATAACTCCCCTTGATATGAATGTAAACAAACGTCAATTATCATTGTAGAGGTGTCGTGATCTAGTGCATACGTGGTCGAACTATGAGTCACAAGGTTCGCGTTTCGAATCCCACCGCGGCACTATTGTCATTTAATAAAATATTGATCTACATTTGCCACTCTCCACCCATATGTTGAATGGGTACCGGTAGGAAGGGATTCTTTGCATGATTTGAGCACTGAAATCGGTAGCTTAACTGAATTCACATTGCAGTGCCCAGAGCACCCTGTGTGATGGATGTGTGCCTTTAAAATATAAATTATTATTATCATTTTATTAAATATTTTAAATGATGAATATTCATTACTTTAAGTATACTAGGTCCATTTTGCAGTCAACATCAAATTCTGTAAAACTTTGCAGGAATTATAAATATGTCATGTAGGTCCTATCTGTGATATTTAAAAATTAATAATATTTTCGATCAATCGTGCCAAATTTACAATTATCCATTTATGGAACTTTACCTTATTTTAAAATCAATAATTACAGTTGAGCTAGTAGATTTTCATCTGTTTAAGGAGGGGGAGGGGTGGGTACAAATTCAATATTTCTTTAATGTTGTGCTGGTAATCGTAAATAAATTTAATATACCACAAATGAAGTGTGATGGTTGTGTAGAAGAATGGGTTTATAGGCGTTTTCACTGAGCTCTGTATTCAAAGCAAATGTGAAGCATATTAAAGGGGACCCCTTTCATTTTCTTCGTCGGTAGATTGTATTTTGCTGAAGGATATCAAAAAGCAGTAACTACCAAAACATCAACAAAAAACACAACGACTACGACAAAGACGACGACAAAATATTGTAAGGATTGTGGATCTAAATTGCAATCATCTAGCAATAAAAAATGTTATACCGGTACTTTACATGTCGCTTCTCTAAACAGAGAATTTAAGCCTCTTATAAAACATACACGTGATTAAATAAAGTTGGTGAATTATGTCTTGCTGAGTTTGCATTATTCTAGGATTGCCACCAACTACTTTAAAACATTATGGTATCAACAAAACAGTTAGTTTATTTTGCGGCCATGAAACTCTAAAGTAATGGCTGCTCATGATCTGACGATATCCATTGAAGCAGGTTGAAAACGTGACAATCTGCATGAACACAAGTTTTATTGGTATTTGACTAGTGTTGTTGAATTTATTAACGAAGGTTTTAATGTCTTTATTTATGTCTGGCTTATCGAACGGCTTGCAATAAATAAAACGAACGTTTAGTCAGCAGATGTAGGTGAAATTTTGTTCGTTTGAAAATTTATTTAGTGAAGCCCGCGCGTTTTGACAAATAAAGGCCATCCGAAGAGAATATACAAACTGAACACAAACTATGGACAGCTTGCATTACTAGAGAGGTTGCCGCTAAGAGAAGAATTTGAAAGATGTTTCAGGTTTTAACATGAATTTTGCAATAATACTTATGGTATTTAAGTTAAAGAAAATACCTAATGTTACGAATCGTAGAGAAGTAAATCCTGTTGCAGGAACCATTTACCTCTCTCTCTCTCTCTCTCTCTCTATATATATATATCTGTCTCCCTCTCACAGACTGGCACAACCACTTTCCTTTCCTTTTCCTATCCCCCTTTCCTCTATCCTTTTTTTCTGCATTCTCTCCAAGTCAACACCGTCTATCTATTTCCCTTGACTTTACTACTTACTTTATCTTGGGGTGGAAACAACTGTCCAACTACCACATCCCATTTTCTTGTTTCTCGTTTGTTAATTACGATTTTACATCACATGATTATTGTTTTCAATGACCCTGTTATAGGTTAATTCCGGTTATCTTTATTTGGATGTGTATGAGTGTGTGTGCGTGTGACAGATGGGGGATAGCCTAATATACAATATTAGATTGCTAAAAGGCTCTACAAAATAAATGTGTCAAGTTACTAAGACTTACGTAAAACACACCTTGCTTCTGAAAAGTGTTATTGCCTTGCTCTTTCTATTGTGAACTATTATCTGATATATCCGAAGATAGTAAATGAATTCATAAAAATCATGATTTTGCTTTATTTTCTGTTTAACTTTATACTGAGCTCTGTATTCAAAGACAGCAATTGTAATTAAAGTGTTAAAGGGGACCCCTTTTCATTTTCTACATTGGTAGATTGTATTTTGCTGAATGATATCAAACAGCAGTAACTACCAAAACATCAACAACAAAAACAACGACGACGACAAAGACGACGACAAATATTGTAAGGATTGTGGATCTAAATTGCAATCATCTAGCCATAACAAATGTTATACCGGTACTTTACATGTCGCTTCTCTAAACAGAGAATTTAAGTCTCTTATTAAACGTACACGTGATTAAATAAAGTTGGTGAATTCTGTCTTGCTGAGTTTGCATTACTCTAGGATTACCACCAATAGTTTATTCTGCGGCAATAAAACTCTTAAGTTATGGCTGCTCATGATCTGACGATATCCATTGAAGCAGGTTGATAACGTGACAATCTGCACGAACAGCAGTTTTATTGGTATTTGACTTAATAATAATAATAATAGTGTTGTTGAATTGATTAACGAACGTTTTAATGTGTTTATTTATGTCTAGCGGTTTGCAATAAATAGAACGAACGCATAGTTAGCAGATGTAGGTGAAATTTTGTTCGTTTGAAAATTTATTTAGTGAAGCTCACGCGTTTTGAAAAATAAAGGCCATTCAAAGGAAATATACAAACTTGACACTGCAAGTAGCTTGCATATTACCATTGGGAGGGGGGGGTTAATGTTTTTGATAGAGGTTACAGGTTGTAAAGTGAATTTTGAAATAAAACTCTTGTTATTTAAGTTGAAGAAAACACCTATTCTGTTACGAATCGTAAAGAAGTCGGACCTGTTGCAGGAACCATTTATGTCTCTATCTCTCTCCCTCTCTCTCACAACCACTTTCCTTTCCTTTGCCCTTCCCACTTTCCTCTATACTACTTCTCTTCACTCTCCCAAAGTCAAGAACGTCTAGCACTTTCCCTTGACTTTGCACTTACTTTTCTCTTGTTGTGGAAACAACTGTCCACCTACCACATCCCATTGTTTGGTTTCTCGTTTGTTAATTACGATTTTACATCACATGATTAGTGTTTTCAATGACCCTGTTATAGGTTGATTCAGGTTATATTTATTACGCTGTGTGTGTGCTTGAGAAAGATGGGGGATATTATACAAATTTAGGTTGTAAAAATGTACTAAGATTTACGTAAAAAAGCAGCCTGCCTCTGAAAAGTGTTTTTTGTTGCTTTTTATATTGCGAACTATTATCTGAAGATAGTAAATGAGTAAATATAAATCAAGATTATGCTTTATTTTTCTGTGTAACTTTTTCTGTGTATATTTTGGATTGTCGCATAAAATCCTGGACCGCTATTTAAGAACAGGGTATTATGTGTTTACTAATGTCCTAAAGAAAGTGTTTTCCAACTTGTATTCATCTCTGTAGGAAGCCCCTATTTTCTCAACACATGGAAATATAATTTTCGTAAGAACCTCTGACTTTAAAAGACGCTCTGCAGCCCATTTGTTAAAATAATCATTAGAAACAACGACATTTAACTATTAATTCTACATTGCACGAAACAACGGTTTCATTTAATAAAATTCATAAAATCCTTCAGTTGCAAGGACCCCCCCTCCCCCCCCCCCACATCCCCATTCCCCCGCTAGATCTTTCCTGGGAGTTATTTGTTCAAGGGGGGAGGGGTAATAATAATAACTCCGCTTTTATATAGCGCTTAATACATCTTTACATCTAAAATTCATAAAATCCTTCGGTTGCAAGAACCCCCCCCCCCCCAACTCCCCATTCCCCGCTAGATCTTTCCTAGGAATTATTTGTTCAAGGGGGGGGGGGGGGTAATAATAATAACTCCGGGTCCCGTACGATTTTCCCTACCCGGCGGCTTGCCGTGGATTTTCGAGACCGTACGGGAACCTTCGGATTTTCATTTATACGGCATTTGCGGTAACATATTCTGCTGGGGGTGTCGAGTGAAAATACAAGGCGCCCGTAAAGGTGCCGGCTAGGCGTCGGCCGGATGCCGGCCGGTAATCTTACGGGCTCCGTCCGACGAACAGGTGCACCCAATGGCTCGCGGGGCCCGGCCGGGGTCCTCAAGGTGCCGTTCGATGCGTTAAACTATTTGTCCTCTGACATCCGCGCCTTTATTGAGAATTTACAGAAACAATCGTGAGGGGCCATTTGGGCATCGTCCGGGGCCGCACGGAACCCGGACGGTGTCCCCACGGGCCCTTTTGGGCTTTCTACGGCCTAACGGTCAGATGAAAACGCCGGGAGAATTGGGAGTAGCCAACTCAACACCACGGTGCCCGTACGCGTGGTAAAAAAGGTCCAGGCGCCTGTAAGAAATGTATGGTAACCGGCCGGGCACCGGCTCAAAATCCCCCAAATGTCTGTTTTACTCGCCGTACGCGTCGGGCCCCGGAGTGTATATGTGAAAGCCTCAATATATAGTTTCATTCTTGAAAACCTTAAAGACCTTCCTGCTTGTTAATTCTTCACACATGCTTGTTTTCTATTTTTTCTAATTCCAGTAATTTTCTCTCGAATTTGAAAATGTATCTGTCTTTTAACATAATTGACTATATTTCAAATGAAAATACCCCAAAAAGGAAATAAGAACTAAAAATCAAATGAACATATTATAAAGTGGAAAAGTAATTTAGAAAATGTTGTGCTCCATAAGAATTGAAAGATGGGGGTAACATAACTATACAATATAGCTGTATTGTATTCTAATATTTTTTATTTGGAGAGTGAATAAGAGAAAAACAAGGTAGAGTAAGAAAGCGAGAGAGATAGAGAGAGAGAGAGAGAGACAGAGACAGAGACAGAGAATA
>JAVYIG010013648.1:0-46028 GCA_035222895.1 Strongylocentrotus droebachiensis
ATAAACTTACTCAAACCATATACAATCTCATTAATTTGTTGTTCTAGTGGGTTAAATGAGGGTCTACATTGTTTACGGAAAATGTAACGTCCGAAACGCCATTTTCAATTGCACTTTTCCATTAAAATAGGGGAGTTGATTCAGATTACTGTTAAGTTTCTTTAAGATCCACTCATGCTCATTAATCATCAATAGAAAAAAAACATATTGTTTGTGGCTATATATTTTGTTCAGCTCCGACCAAAATGGCATGTCAATTTTGTTACAAAATTCCGTAAACAATTTGCTGTTCAGGGATACCTCATGCGCATAAAGCAACGATGAAAATTTTTCGTTAAGCTATGGGAGGTTAACCTAGGTCCATGCTACTAGAAAAAGTTGTTACTGATTTCTAGTTCTTTATCTTTGGAAAGTTTCAGGCTCTCAAAGGGCCATTTAGGTATTTGGTCATAGTTAAAAAAAACCAGTGCCATATGTAATAGAGACGTGGGCTCTTGGAGCAACAGATAGAAAGCAAATCCACGCTTTCGAAATGTGGAGTTGGAGGAGGATGCTGAGGATATTGATTCATTAATCAAATGATTTTGTCAAGAACCACATTGGAGCGAAGGTCACCCTGTGCGAGGATTAAGATAGATATGAACAAGTTGCAGTATTTTGGACCGTGACATTTCTAAGAGAGAAGGTGACAACCTGGAGAAGATCATTACCCAAGGTCGAGGGTCAACTACAACGTGGTAGGCCAACAGTTCGATGGGCCGACGGAATGAAAGACATTACTGCAGGGCTCAAATTAATTTTATGTCCACGGGGGCTCTTCCCCCCCCCAAAAAGAGCCCCAGTGAGCCTTCTCACGGGGGCTCTTTTAGTACTGACGGGGCTCTTTTTTATACAAATATCCTGTTACTGACTTTCATCCCGTGATGACATTCTCTCGATTTCTTCCCGTTCTGCACATTTTTTCCTCCTCATTATTGGGAGCAACCTTTACATTCTTTCTTTACTGAGCCGCGTAGCGGCGAGGCGATTTGTGTGTGTGCTATTTTGGACAGGCGCGGATCCACGGGCCGATTCTACCGGCCCGCCCCCCCCCCTAGCCTCCCAAACCGGTAACAAAATATGATAGTAACGTAAATTTTACCTTAAAAAATAAAATAAAAAACGCCCCCCCCCCCCTGACCTGCCAGTGACACAAATGCGGCATCAAAATATTTGTGCTTCTCTGACCGTAATTAAATGCCTAAAACCCCTGAACCCCCCCCCCCCACCAATTTACGCTCGCTACCCTCTACCTGATCGTAAATACTTTAGCCCCCTTTGATAAACGTTCCGCGGGGCCTGTGTATATAATTTATACGCATACAACACTGATCTCTATGATGTCTTTAACGTGACATATCTTCTTCTCCCCTTGCAAACGAGAAAGAAAACAAGGCTCTTGAAAGTCAAATAGATATATATTAAAAAATCTAAATAATGTTTCAGTATTTTTGTCATTTCTTTTTACGAATTTGCCTCGCTCACGACTGCAGCAATTAGTCACCATATAGTCAAATAGCCCTTTCATTTCATTTTAGAAATAACCTCTTTCTCTCTTCAAGAGATATGGAATGTTTAATCTGAGGGCTTTTTGTGGTCTTTGAAAAGAGCACACAATGGGAGCAGTGTAATGGATTGAAAGTCAGACAGCCTTTTCATTTCTTTTTTTTAGAAATAAACTCTAATCCATCCCTTGGTATCGAAATTGCACTGCCCCTATTGTGTTCTCTTTTTAAAGAGCACAACGTACCTTCGGACTTCGGATTAGGTAGCAGAACACAATACCTGAATACTGCATGACACAACATTCAATGGATTCAAAAAGGATAAATCCTAGGGATCCTTGATATACATTGTTACCTTTCTTCGCCCAAGTGATCTCGAGGCAGCAGACAGCAAGAAATGTTGTAAATAATAAAAGGTCCACGGGAGTGGTTCTTAGAAGCTTTCATCTAAACATAAAACTCACACTCTCTCCAACTGTATACAACAAAAGTTTGTCTTGGGAACCACTTCTATCTTAACGGATAGGGTGCAGGGGCAAAACCTTTTCCGATACCTGTATAAAACCAATCCTTCTTTATAATTCCGAAATATGAGGGCTTGAATACTTGATAAAGGATACGAAAGAATTAAAGAAATGCTACAAAACATTCCTACCTGACTCCCTACAACCGATTTTTTTTTTAAAGCTCTCATTGGCACTAACAGATCAGCGATGAGTAGCATTATTATAGCGGAAACTGAACGATTCCCCCTCGCACTAACAACATTAAAATGTGCTGTGGGCTGCTGGCATCACGATGATAAACTCCTCCGAAAAGAGCTTTGTTTAGCAAGCTTACGTTGAGGGCAAAATCATTGATATCAAATATTGCAAAAACATGAAATCCTTTTAAAACTCATGAGGTTTCTCTCGCATCTGGCAAAACCATAATACATTTTCTATCAATAGGACAAATTACAAGATAGGTATATAAAAGCCTGGAAAGACAGTCTATGAAAATAATAATGAATACTCTACAAAATTAAAAGCATATAGAACAAACAGGGTTCAATTTTTTTTTTGTACTCACACCTCTTTTAGTACTGACGGGGGCTCTTTTTTATACAAATATCCATTGAATTGGTATCTATGATACTCCTCAATTATTTGCTATTTCATCATTATCATTTTAATCAGCATTTTCTCTCTTACAAATTTACAAGCTACATAGCTGTTACTGACTTTCATCCCGTGATGACATTCTCTCGATTTCTTCCAGTTCTGCACATTATTTCCTCCTCATTATTGGGAGCAACCTTGACATTCTTTCTTTACTGAGCCGCGTAGCGGCGAGGCGATTGTGTGTGTGTGCTATTTTTGGACAGGCGCGGATCCACGGGCCGATTCTACCGCCCCCCCCCCCCTAGCCTCGAAACCGGTAAAAAAAATATGATAGTAACGTAAATTTTACCTTTAAAAATAAAATAAAAAACGCCCCCCCTGACCTGCCAGTGACACAAATGCGGCATCAAAATATTTGTGCTTCTCTGACCGTAATTAAATGCCTAAAACCCCTGAACCCCCCCCCCCACACCAATTTACGCTCGCTACCCTCTATCTGACCGTAAATACTTTAGCCCCCACTTTGATAAACGTTCCGCGGGGCCTGTGTATATAATATATACGCATACAACACTAATCTTTATGATGTCTTTAACGTGACATATCTTCTTCTCCCCTTGCAAACGAGAAAGAAAACAAGGCCATTAAAAGGGATTAAGCGACAAATAATGATTGTGATTCAAATTGATGCGAATATTTGTTTGAATAAGCACTGCTATTCACCCGAATCTTCTTTTTAAAAACAACTTTTACAAATCTCAGCCATGCTTACTGAGTTGAGACGTTCCATTCAATGTAAAATACTCATCAAAGAATACACTTCTCCTAATCTGAAAGTGATCTTACAACACAGTGGCAGAATTGCATGGCTGAGATTTGTAAAAGTCGTTTTTACAAAGAAGATTCTGGTGAAAAGCATTGCTATTCAAAAAAAAAATCCTTGCATCAATTTGAATCACAATGATTATTTGTCGCATGATCCTTTTATTAAATAACCTTGTTTTCTTTTTTGTTTGCAGGGGGAGAAGAAGCTATGTCACGTTAAGAAATCATAAAGATCAGTTGTATTATGCGTATATACAAAATGTTGATTATCAGAATGACATTTTAGAATACCTCTATACAAATACCACATTGTCTTTAGCCCGTATCAGTAGTAGTATGAGCCAATATAAAGCTATTATTCTTTATTCAGTTCAGTATAATGCTTTTCCTCAAAAATAGTTTCGTTATTTTTTTAGGGTTGAGACGCTAAGAAACGGTTTCAAATGTACATTCCACAAACCCTGAACCATTGCAAAATGATGGTGGTTCTCTCTCTCTCTCTTCATTTTAATAATGCATTATCAACTACATATACAGCAGCGACCAAAAACTTAGGGTTATCTGAGATAGGTGAAAGTAAGAGTTAAAAAGAAAGTCATGTTAAAACGGCGCTTCACCTCCCCCCCCTGAAAAAGCATCCCCCCCCCCCGCTTTAATATTCACCGGCCGGCTGAGTCGGCGCAAAAATGTTCCAAAAAAACTGGACCCCCAAAACAAATATATGTGCATTTATCCAGCCCCCCCACCCCCCCCCCCCTCCGCTCATTCGCCGATCGCCGGCTGGCTGATTCGCCGATAAATATTTTCTCAAGATTTGCCCCCCCCCCCCCTCCTGCCGCCGGCTGGATTCGCCCCTGATTTTTTACCCCCGTAAGTGATGTTTTCCTGGCATCTACTTACATGCGAAGCATCGTCCACGAGCCGCATAGCGGCGAGGCGATTTTTTTTGTTGTGGTTGCTATTTTGAACCCCCGTATTGTTTTCCTTGCATCTACTAACATCTTACTGTGTGGGTCGATCTGGACACATGGCGTTTTTCTATGCACATCACATTTTCACTTGGCAGCCCAAGGGGCTGGGGAGGGGGAAGGAGGGGGTTCAACCCCCTAACCCCCCCCCGTAAATCTGCCCATGTTACCATATCATTCCACGACATCTTGGTCTTCCTCTTCTTAACCCCCCCCCCCCGTAGATCTGCCCATGTTACCATAATCATTCCACGACATCTTGGTCTTTCTCTTCTTCTCAATAGGGACTTTTAGATTTGCGTGGACGTGGACGTGTTACGTCCTTTTAAGGCACTGACAGTCACATGTGACCGGGCATGTGACGTCCTTTTAAGCACTGGCAGTGCCTTAAAAGGAGGTCACACGTTGCAGTCCACGTTCTCATCGTGCAAATCTAAAAGTCCCTTATATTGATTTACTGGTCGAGGTTCATTATTTGCTGGTCATTTGAAATCACCAGATTTCAGCGGGTTTCCGCTTTTCACAACGAAAAACTTCTCCATGACCATGTTTCTGCCCCGCCCCCCCCCCCACTCAGTGTTATTTAGGGTACGTATAATTATGCTCGTTCCCTCTTTTTGAAAGCACCCCCTATCTGAGGACTGCCAACATTTTCGAACCCCCCTTTCGCGGGCTTTTCGCGGGCTTTTCCTGCCTTGGAGACCCCCCTAAATCAGGAAAAATGCTCAATGTACCCCCCCTATATTCGGAATAATTTCTCAGGAGTCCAAGGAGATGAGAGAAAAAAAGAAAAAACACCCCCTTTTTAAAGAAATCTCCGGGTGAAAAGTCAAATACACCCCTTTTTTTTTTACAATTCTCGGGCCGGACTTTGTCGCACGAAAAGTACCCCTTTACCGGACATTTTGGCAACACGCATGCGGTCATTCTGATCCCTGAGTGGGGGGGGGGGGGGGGGGGCGGGGTTTCTGCCCTTGCGCGATCGCCTCCATAGCTCCAGTAGACATGGCGCGGCAGCGTCCACACGTACCGTTACTAACGGCACAGCTAGTAGGCCTAAACCACTGCTGACGGCGGCACTGCACTGCGAGCTGAATCGGTAATAATAGGCCTACTCATAGAACGAGAAATCTTGCACGCTAATCTAAGTCCCATTTCATTGGTTTAAGGTTTGTAAATTGAAACTCAATATTGTGTTAAAGTTATAACAGAAAAGATAATCTTTATTTTATAATTCCACAGGGGCGATTTTGAATTTTGCAATCGCCCCCGTGAGCAACCTGATGGGGGCGATTATGCAGCTCACGGGGGCGAATCGCCCACCGCCCCCGTGTATTTTGAGCGCTGCATTACTGGCATGAAAATCTTCAAAGCTCATCGCTATGCCCAGAATAGAAGTGGTTGGAACGTCCCCCCCCCCCCCAAAAAAAAAAAGGGGGGGGGGGGTAAGAGGACTTTTTTTTTTCTGGTCCCAAAAAATTCGCAACGACTCAGCCAGCCGCTGAATAAGCGGGGGGGGGGGGTAAAAGTGCTTTTATTTATTCTCTATTAGAGATGTCAGGCATGCTGGGCCCCCTTAATGCACTCTCCCTGATTAACTACCACCAACTAAATACTTGAACCCCATTTATTGAGTAACACATGACAAATAGCACTCTAAGACACCCGGCACATGAATCATATCACCTCTATAGGCAGGATAAGTATTATCCTGATTACTACCCAACTCAGACAACTACAACTACCCCGCTCATACGACATTTACATTATTAGTGCGTGCACAATTCATAAAAGTGAACTTGTACAGAATACCAGTGTTTATCTCAGCCCTGATATCAACAAATCTGCCATTATGTGTGTTATATATAATATTCCAATCTACAAATTGGGAAATAGATGGGATATAATTTATTTCCGTTATTCTCAAAGACATAAATGTATCACTGCTTACCTTGTTTAGATAGAAGAAAAGTTTGAATTCCGCTCTGTTGAGAGTACAACCCTTTCTGTTGCACACAATGAAAACGCTATACCGTTGACGCCATTACTGTTCAATAATCATGTTTTGGGGGGCAAAGCTCAAGTCAATCAAAAGGGGAATCCCCGAATAGGCATAATTGACTACAGAGGGCGCTCACACTTCTGGCATCGACAAGATTTCTCTGTATAATACCCATGTTATTGTTTGAATTATGTTTGAATGTTTAATGATGAAGACCTTTTGAGCAAGGTTGGAAGGTGAAATGAAGGAATCTATCAGCATTACTTCAAGTGCTAATCACTAATGACAACCTCCAAGGTTCTAGACGACAAAAGTCTGCTTAAAAACCATTGAATGCAATGTGCAGTGCGTATTTACTTTCCAAATCTCTTACACCGACCAATGTTGTGATGACACAATATACTGCCTCGTTTGCCATAGATGGTGAACATGTGATGAAATACAGGATGATCATGATCAGTATTTAATTTCAAATGTATTTTTTTCACAAAGGTAATGCTTGAAATCCACTCCAAATTACTCCTCAATATGCACAATTTAGGCGTTAAAAAACTGAATTTTGTCAAGTACCCCAAAAGTGCCCCTTTTTACAAACGAAAAGTGCCCCTTTTACTTTGACAAGTGCCCCTTTACCTTGGTAAGAGGTGCTCCTTCACCTTCTAACAAGTACCACTTTTCACCTCTGATAAGTGCCCCTTTTCATTTCTAATAAGTGCCTCTTGTTCTTCTGATAATAAGTGCCCCCGGTCTCTTTTTAATAAGAGCCACTCCCCCTCCTCATTAATTTCCCTTTTCACCTCTGATAAATCTCCCTATTTAAATCTGAGAGGTGCCCATTTTTCTTCGATAAGTGCCTCTTTTACTTTGCAAAGAGTGTCCCTAGCTTTTTTATTCTCATAAGTTCTCTTTTTCATCTCTGGAAAGTGCCACTTTTCACCTTTGATAAGTGTCCCCCTTCACCTCTGATAATTAAGTAATATTGACTGCCTTCTGGGCAATACGACATAATATCCCCCGAACCGAAGGTGAGGGTGATATATGACAAGTCGTATTGCCCTGAATTAGGCTGTCAATATTACTATTATTAACCACATCCGACATCTAGAGCAAACAAGAAACTCTTACTATCTTGTAATTTTAAGTTATGTAGGCTATACAGGGTTTCCTAGCATTAGAAGTTGCAAAAACATTGTCAAACCAGCACTGTTCATCCAGTGTTTGACAGATTTTTGATACACTGCAAACAGTTTGCCTATGGAGTGATTGTTACGTCACAATAGAGTTCGCGCAAAGTGCGCATTTTCTTATACGCGATGCGCGATGTAAATTACAGTAGCTGATGCGCGATGTAAATTACAACTGGCTCTATATTATTGCTCACTAGTTTAACACGCATTTTGCCATCGACTTTTCACAGCGGGCTAAAATATTTGTTCATTGGTTTACTGTATAACCATTTTGCCCGGCAAATTGCACACAAATCCCATTGACTTTTCTGAGCGGTCTAAAATATTTGCTCATTGGTTTACTGTATAACCATATTGCCCGGTAAATTACACACAAACCCCATTGACTTTTCTGAGCGGGCTAAAATATTTGTTCATTGGTTTACTGTATAACCATATTGACCGGCAAATTACACACAAAATCCCATTGACTTTTCTGAGCGGGCTAATATATTGTAATTTTGTTGGCTTATCTAGCGCCCCTTTTCAGGTGCGAGAATTGCCCAATTTTCAGCTCAGATAATCGTCATTTCTTCTCTGACACGTGCTCTTTTTCCCTTCTGGTAAGTGCCCCCTTTTCTTTAACTTCCTCCAAAGATCGCTCGCTATGTTCGCTCGAATTTATAGTTGATATAAATATGTTAAAGGTCTTCAGTCTTTCATGATTAAATTGAGCTTAAAACTAAACAGGATTTGTTTTTAACCCCTATATAAGATGATTTTTTTTTCGCCCTGCGACCTCACAGATTTTAATATTCAGAACATCACACCTAACTGCAAAGTATGATGCTTATATCTTGGACCATGTCAAGAGAGAAACGAACATTGAAATCATCAGATCATCCCTGATAATGTAATCACAACCATGGGAGCGGCAGGAGTGTCACGTATGACAGACATGAGCGCTATACAAGAACCCACTAATATTATTATTATTATTATTATTATTATTATCATTAAACCAATGTCTAAAAAAGGGTACATTTTCGCGTTGAGATTTCCATTTGTAGGTGCTCCTTGCGCCTTTTTGTTTGCCCCCCTCCCCAAACTTCGACGGACGCTCCGCCGCCCTTTATGTAGGGTGTATTAAATAACTAAATTTTATGTAATTATCTTTTTCGTTCTCTTTTTTTTATAGGTTGGATAGCGTCCGTTCTTGTTATAAAATGATTTTCGTTTACCTGGGTGGATTAGGTGCTATAATAATAATAATAATAATGTAGGCCTATTTATACATTATAGCGCATAAACTTGTTCAAATGCGCTTTACATTTATATTGTTAACAGAAGAGGTGATTTTTTTTGATATTTTTGGAAGGTATTAAGAGATTGCTGGTAACGAAGAGATATGGGTAGGTTATTCCACAATTTGGGAGCAGCAGTTGTGAAGTCTCTGTCACCAAGTGTGGGTAGCATCTTGGGAGATGGATGGTTCAACGCGATGTCTTGAGAGGAGCGACGGGAGTAGTGGGGTGGTTGCCTGATAGTTGTGAGTTCAGAAAGGTAAGGAGGAGCCAGACCATGGATGCTTTTGGAGGTAAGAAGATGTATTTTGTATTGAATCCGGGACTTGATAGGTAGCCACTTCAACTTCAATTGACGAAGGATAGGTTTCATGTGACAGAACTTGTGTGAACCTGCGGCAAGCTGAGTCTGGCGGCAGCATTTTGAATTCGCTGTGGTTTATCAGTGTGGGTTGTAGTGGCACGGATAAGGGTAAGTAATGTCCTTCTGGTGGAGTTACTCAGTGGCAGATCCAGGGGGCGCCCGGGGGCCCCCCCCCCCCTGGGAAAAAAAAGGAAGGGGGAAAAAAAAGGGGGAAAAAAGAAGGAAAAAAAAAGAAGAAAGAAAAAAAAGGAAAAAAAAAGGAGGAAAAACAAAAGAGAGAGAAGGAAGGAAGTGGAAAGAAAAAAGGAAAAGAGGAGATAAACGGAAGGAAAATTGAGGAAGAAGAAAAGAAAAGAAGGGGTATCAGTTGCAATTTTCCCGCCAACACGTTGTGGATCGGGGTGGGGTGGGGCAAAACGCCCTTGCCTCCCCCCGCCCCCGCTAAAAAAGAGAGAGAAGGAAGGAAAAGGAAAAAAAAGGAGAGCTAAAAGGGACCGAAAAGTGGAAGAAGAAAAAAAAGGTGAAAAGAAGGGGAAATAGATCATTTGCGGTTCATCCCGCCAACAACATGTGGAGAAGGGTAGGGGCCGAAAGGACATTGCCTCCCCCCCCCCCCCAGCAAACCTAAACGAGAGCGAGAAGGAAGGGAAGGGAAAGAGGAGAGAAAGGGAAAGAAATAAAGAGAATGAAGAAAGGTAAGGGAGATCAGGTGCGATTTTCCGCCACCAAAGTGTAGATCGGGGGGGGGGGGGGCGGAGCACTGGCGTACTGAAAGGTGAGGGGGCTCGGGGGAAATCAAATTTAAACGTGGTTTATTTCTAATTCCATAACGGTGGTTTACACATAATGCTGAAATGACATATTTTTCAGAGATTTTTCCTCATTTTTTAGTAAATATACTTTTTATGCGTTTGTTGTAAAATGACAAATTCCTAAATTTACGGCCAGGCAAGATAAATGCTTCTTGAGATGCCTACATGTCAGGACCCGCGGAACGGCAGGGTTCGGGAGCCTCCAGTCCCTCCCCCCCCCCCCCCCACTCACTTTTTTGAAAAAGAATACTAAAGAGAAATAGAAAGAAAGAGAGCAAGAAAGAAAGATTAGTTAACTGCTAGTGTCACAACAAAATAAGGTATCAAAAAATGCCCATCTGACCGTAATTAAACGCCTAAACCCCTAAGCTTCCGGGGGCTCTGCCCCCGAGACCCAACCAAGGGCCCTAAGGCGGGCCCCTTGATACTCATCTGACCGTAAGTTAGTGCCTAAAACCCTAGATTTTCTGGGGCTCCGCCCGTTGGACCTCACGCCAATCAGTGTTCTTCCAGTGTCACAAATAAGGTATAAAAATATGCTCATCTGACCATATATAATCAAATGCCTAAAATCCCTGATATTCCGGGGTTTCCGCACCCTCGACCCCACCAGGGGCCCTAAGGCGGGCCCCTGAATGCTTATCTGACCGTAATTTATCGCCTTAAACCCCTGAGTTTCCGGGGGCGGACAAGGTAGCAAAATATGTTCATCTGACCGCAGGCGCGTAGCCAGGGGGGCGGTAGGCGCCCCCCCCAAAAAAAGAGAATTGCCGGTCAAAAAAAAGAGAGGAGAGAAAAGGAAGAGGACGTAGGAAGACAAAAAACAGTTTTGAAATTCAGACAAGGATTAAGAGTCGAAAACGGTACAACGAATCGTCTTCTTTCTCTAATAATTTAATGAAATGTCAAAGTTTCCGCGCTTCGCGCAGGAGGGGGAGGGGGGAAACTGAATTGAGACATGGATAAAGAGACGAGAACGGTACAGCGAATCGTCTTCTTTTTTAAATAATTTTAATGAAACGTCAAAGCTTTCGCGCTTCGCGCGGGAGGGGGGGGGGAGGGGAACTGAATTCAGACAAGGTTTAAGAGTCGAGAATGGTACAACGAATCGTCTTCTTTCTTAAATAATTTTAATGAAACGTCAAAGCTTTCGCGCTTCGCGCGGGAGGGGGGGGGGGGGAACTGACTTCAGACAAGGATTAAGAGTCGAGAATGGTACAACGAATCGTCTTCTTTCTCTAATAATTTAATGAAACGTCAAAGCTTCTGTGCTTCGCGCAGGAGGGGGGAGACTGAATTCAGACAAGGATTAAGAGTCGAGAATGGTAATACGAATCGTCTTAATCGTCTTCTTTCTCTAATGATTTAATGAAACGTAAAAGCTTCGGCGCTTTGCGGAGGAGGGAGGGGGAACCGCCCCTCCCTGCACCCCCCCCCCTATTACGTCAATGCTGGTCACCATTACGTACCAATATTTGGCTCGCATAATTTCAAATTTAGGCCCCCCCCCTAAGAAATCCTGGATCCGCGCCTGTGTGTGTTTGTTCCTTATATCGTTAAACTAAGAGTTTCACCATGTAGCAATTTGAAGTTTCATTGTACTTTTTGTTATTTTCTTTCACGAACTTTTGAAGCAGTCGTAGCATTTCAAATGAAATAAAGAAAATTCAGGCAAGAAGACACAAACATGAGAAAACATAGTTGTATTGTTTTCAACAACATCCTGACCTCAATTATCTAGATGAGTGTGCAAAATGAATACCAATGTTACAAAGAACCACTTAGAGGCTTCTGAGTTTGTCATGAGGGGAATAGGAAAAAAAGAGACTCCCCACAAAACATGAGGGATTTTAGATTGAAATCTCGACAAGAACAGCAATGTAGTCATTGAATGCCACCCCCGATGATGTTGACTAATTCACAATCCCTAATATAAAGACATTATATAGATGATTGGGCAAAATGTCTAATAATGCTTCAACGAAGCACTTAGTGGCTTTTGAATTTGTCATGAAGGAATTCGAAGAATAAATTTTAAACAAAATTAGAAGCGAAGGAGAAAAGATCAATATCTCGACTAGCACAATCATTAAATCACTGCATGCTACCTCCTGATCATATTCAACGATTTACACTCCCTATTATAAGGACTTCTCAAAATCAAGAGAAATGGCCGAGGTACTCATGACATTTAAAGGAGTGTCAAGAATGAAAGAGAAACAGAGAAAGAAAGTGTACCAATCAGAGTAACTCCATATGTAAATCAGTGAATAAAATCCACATGTGTATATGTTGCTGTTCGGTGGGGGGTGGGGGGGGGGGGGGGTAGTCTGCAAGCACAGACCCTAATTTGACACTTCATCAAAAAATCATTGTGCCTCGAGAGAAGCCTAGCCCAGCTACCTACTGGTTGTGTCAATATATTGTGTCAGGAGCAGCTACAGTACATGGCCTATGGTAGTCTTATAGTGCAGACTCTTTTACGACTGACCAGGGTTTGTGCTTGCAGACTGGGGGGGGGGGTAAAAACTATAATAGGTGGTAGGAATGAACATCTTCCATAGTCAACTGAAAGTGAAAAGGAAGGGCTTTTTTTATTGATATAAAAGATATGGAGATAAAGAAAAATATAAACCTTCAGCCATTTAAATGTTATAGGCACTGGGAAGTATGTCCCCTCTCCCCCTCTCTCTTTTTCCGTTGTTCTCTCTCTATTTCTTATTTTCTCTCTCTCTCTCTCTCTCTCTCTCTCTCTCTCTTAATCGCTCCTTCGCTCCCCTTCTCTTTAACCGGCTTACCGAAAGTAGATCTTGACAAGAATAACAAATTGTATATATATATATATATATATATATATATAAAGAAGTATTTCTTACAGCGTCATTAGACAGACATAATATGCATTAAAAAATGAGTCATTAAGTAAACAAGATCATTATCAGGACATTTTCGTGTCCTGTTAACGATAGAATTACTGCCCTCTACGTACGTTCGCAGGCAGAGGAAACGTAAAGGCCTCCCTAGAAACAAAAGTTTTAATCATTAGTTATTAGTTTAAATAGTTATATAGTTATATTGTTTGGAATTTAAGGTAATATAACAGTTTTTATGATGTACGGTCAATGTACCATGTAAGGTTATGTATAGATGTCTTGTTAAAGCTACTATGTCCATTTTGCAGCCAACATAAGATTATGTAGAACTCTGCAGGAATTATGAATATGTCATGTATGTGCTATTATGTGTGATTTAAACATTAGCCGTGTCCTAATATTCAAATTATGCAAGGAAATACGTTTACCTTCTAGACTTCACTGTCAGACACTATTGAGTGACTGACTGATATTTTTTTCTTTAGCAATAACATACATAAAATGAGCCTTAACAGGTAAATTAGCATATGCCTACATCAATAACCCACAACTTGTAATGGCCAAAATTAAACTGATCGAATCTTTGTGCTGCATAAAACATACGACCAATCGGTAAAAGGGTCTGAAAATCAGACTATTACTGAGGTGACTGCAATCACTTAAGTCGATTCGACAAACTAACGGTCGTCATTTTTCCACTAAAAGCCATTTGCAAGCCCTTTCGTTTTAAGGGAATTAGTATTGTCTTTCAAATGCCGTGAGAATTTAACCTTTTCATTTTAGGGGCCTGCAAATGGGACATAGTACCTTTAATACAACGTGTAGGATTATATTATATAACCATATATGTAAATATATAATGCAAATCTGACCTGATTATGCAAATGGCAAAAAATAGCAAGACATCTCTAAATGGCCAATGAGGGGGTGGGGGCCATTTTCACGAAGAAATATTTCTTCATTATCCTGTTATGCATATTGACAGAGAAAAGCTGAGAGTATATATTTGGGAAAATGGACTTCAACTTATTGGATCACTCTACGCACAATATATCAACATGGATTTCTTTTCTTTTTTTTGCTTAAATGGAAATTCGTATTTGAAGAGCAGTGAGCAAAATACGTGTCGCCAAGATTAATAAACAGGGCCCTGTTTCATAAAACTTGGTATCAATAACAACTGCTATAAATCTAGGACAAATCTGCTCACAGCCAATCAAATGCAACGATTTCAGTAGCTTATAACAATTATCATAACTTGGTATAGATAACATGTTTTGTGAAACAGGGCCCGGTAGGTGAACGCCATTGGTCATTTCTGGGCATGCGTAATGCACCGAATCGTTGGGAATTATAAATGTTTCAATCGTAACCACATGATGCGTCGGAGATCGCGCTCTATTCTGAGAGTGGATTAAGATTTGTTTTCAATCACTCCATCTTTTTTCAAGTGACATCGCACGAAACCAATACCACTCTATTTTAAAGATACAGACCATCAATTTCTGTTCTTAAGTGAACTTTCTAGCACTGCTTTGAAATTGCCATAATGGTTCTAGGCCAATCATCCATCCTCTCTAGCAATGCCTCGATATCTGACCTACCAACAGTTGTCGATGTCTACAAAAAGTATTTGATAATAGGAGGATGGGCGACTTTCATGACTGTAACTGTTGTTGGAAATCTTTTGGTTATGATTGCTTACGCCAAAGACAAGAAGATCCGAGACCAGGATTCAAACCTCATCATCCTTCATCTATCTATCGCGGACTTCTTGGTGGGAACTTGTTCACTGATGTATCCACTAGCTTTCTATATCAATAACGACTATCTGGACTTAGGAGAGTATGGATGCAAGTTTTATTTAATTGCAGATTACGTTGCTGTTGTATTGTCCATGGCCATGATACTCTGCATTAGTTTCGATCGTTACTGGATAGTCAAGAAGAATATTAAGTATAAATCATTCCAGACACGAGGTAGAATCAGGAGAATGATAGCGGCATCCTGGATCTCAATTTTCTTGACATACAGCGTCATGATAATAAGTTGGGATTCAATTCCAGGATATGAGGTTGATAACTATGAATTCTGTGACCCTGCCTTTCAGCAATCCGTGCTAGCTACTTTAATTTTGGGCGCTCTAACCAGGTATATACCTCTGGTCACTATTGCCACATTGAACACTCTTATCTTTGTGCACCTCTGGAATCACTCAAAGTTATTCCAAAAGATCAAAGTGCCCTGCAATCGGCCATCGGGAGATTCTGAATTGGGTCACACAAAACGCGTGCGTGATGTTTGCATGGCCCCACCAAAGGAGAGAGTGGTCTTCATGATATATGGAAAGAAGGACAGTCAACAGCGCCCTCAAGATAAGATGCGCGAACTTGAGCTCCGATTTAGACAAAACTTACGTGCCGCCGTCAAGCTAGCAGGGTTGATTGTTGTCTTTGCCGTGTGTTGGATGCCTTACGAAATAAGTATCCTGTACTCCCTCCACTGTGATGACTGCGTGAGTACAACAGTTTTTCGAATCCTGGGATCTCTTCAATGGTTCAATTCCTGCATCAACCCATTCCTTTACGCTGCCACGAGTAAGCGGTTCAGGGATAACTTTAAACGATTCCTTAGAATTCGCTGTTGACCGGATTAAGATGTTTAACATGAATATTTAATATAGACTTATTATGTGACGAATTTGTAGATATTTTTAAGTCTTTTGAGGCTTAGTTTAATGAGACCGAAAGTCCACGAGACCAACAGTCCACGAAACGGACAAATAGGGTCTCGCGGTCTCAGGCTGACATTGGTGTGTAATATGACCAAGCCTTTGGCCAGTCATGAGAATCCTTTTGTGCTTGATTGGCATTAGGATTTTGATTACAATAAGCCTAGACTATTATGCGAAACTTATTAACAGAAAGCACAACTAAATATAACCAGATTTATGTAATGCCATAAATCAGATCGAGAAAACAGTGTGAAATAAAATACCTAACAAAAATGAAGAATATCTCTGTGAGATTCAGAAAACGTCGCTTTAGCCTATAGATATAGCAGAGTCATAACGCAGGTCCACCAGTAGGCGGTCGGGGCGTATTTGAATCAAATATAATTGTTTGTGGAGAAATAGACTTTTAAATTTTAATGCAGATAGAGTAGTTGTGTGGTGTGCAAGAATTATAGATTGGCAAAGGATGTGCATTAGTAGGTAAATTAATCGAGATAATAAATACAAACGTGAAATGAAGAGAATAAAAATAAAAATATAGGTCCATGTTTAAAAAGCGGATGGATCGTTGTTCGCACTGAGTGGGCAGGAGATAAATCATTGCCCCCGACCCCGCCGCCGATTTTTGAGAACCTATGGTAATAAAAACGAAGTGTAGTCTAGTAATTGTAATACATAAGATTTGTAAGGCGCCAAATCCACTTGACAATCGAATGGTCAAGGCGCAACTTGTGCAAAAGATGAAATACATGATAAATAGACAAAAGCACGATAGGAAAGGTACGGACATGAAAGGTAATGGCAATCAGTTGGAGGCTGAATTAAACAGATTATTTTTTAACACTTCACCAGAACTGCTATTTTTAATCCAATGAGGGAGAGTATTCCATAATGACGGCCCAGCATGAGCGAAGGTTCGCTCCCCCACTTTGTGTTAACCCTAGGAGTAACAAGTAAGCCAGTGTTTTGAGAACGTAGCTAGCTAGAGGGAATGTAATGCTTGATCAAGCCAATGTTGTACTGCGGAGCAAAGCCATGAATACAGTGAAATAATAACAAAATAATCTTGAAAACGACACGTTCTTCTACGGGCAACCAATGGAGTGATTTGAGGACTGGTGTGATGTCACTGTACTTGTTGGAGAGGGTTACGACACGAGCATTCTGTGATTTTTTTAATTTTGCGAGTAGGTTGTGAGGCGAACCAATCAAAAGGCCATTACCACAATCCAACCTAGATGAGATTATTAAAAGCACGAGTATTTTTCTTAGTGGCACTACGGTTAAAGGTATTACAAAGTTTTGGTATGGGGTCATGAATTCTGTTCAAATTAAAATATTGGAAGCATATGCGTTCCTACAATATTCATTGATCGTTGTCGCGGTTGAAATCGAGTCTGAAGTTATGAAATTATAAATACTAAACTCTTTATATTGTATAGCTCCCTCTCAAGGTCAAGATATTAATTTAGCTATGAAACAATGTTTCTTGACTAAAATCGACCGATTAGCTATTCCCGTTTGGAAATTATATATCACAATTACATATTCTGAGATTTTCATGGTCGCAACTACCATTGTACGGCCATAGGCGCTATTTGAAATTTATCAAAATTTACCGGGAGCACCGGTAAATTTTTATATTCAATTTTTCTCGAGAACAGAAGTGTTTTAGGGGCTAATTTTTTTAGTGCTTATAATATATCCACAGGGGCATCCAAATATCTCAAAATTGTAAAGATTCACTATCCACCCAATTTTCAAAATTTCCCAAAACTTTGTATTACCTTTAAGATATTTATGAATAAAACCTAACTTGCGTAACTAATAACATATTTTTTTGGAGACATATTGAATGTGTGTAGTCTTGTCATACTTGAGTCGAGAAACAAACCAGGATTACGACATATATTAAGTAGTAGTAGTTATGATAATAATAATGATGATGATAATATTAACATCAACTACGGCAGCATCTTTGAGGCTTTGGAAAAATTCAACCTAACAATATAATACGAAGACTCTCTATAACGGGTTCTCATTTTATTTTCTGAAGTTTTTTAAATAAGATTATTTTTTGCTATTTTATTATTATATTTCGATAGCGACTGAAGGGTGATTCTCAATATTAATGGCCTTAATTATATCTATGATACTCAATGTGTGTGTCTGAGTGCGTTTGTTCCTTTCACACCTTGAACTAAGAGTTCCTTCATGTAGCAATTTTAAGTTTCATCGTACCTTTCGTTATTTTCTTTCACGAACTTTTGAAGCAGTCGTAGCATTTCTTAAAAGGTAAAGACAAATTCAGACAAGTATGAGAAAACACAATTTCATTGTTTTCGACGTGTGACTATGGTACAAAATACGCCGTCACAAAGTTATGCGGTTTCAACAGATTCATGTTAATACCTTGGTCACGCAAACACAATTTAGACCGACTTCAGACTAGCCTTTAAACAAGGCCACATGTCTGATAGACGCCGAGCGACTAAAAAGAGACTAATCGCGAAAACCTGAGTGAACGCTAGTGCGAGAATCACAGCCAAGTAGCCTTTATCAATCCAGGTTGGATTTCTTATGTTAACCTTTGTTTCCGACTGGAATACTCTACCGAAATGGTAGCGTCCAATCAGCGAACGTATCCTCGCACGACGTCAGCATATAGTACCCATCACACACACACAGAGTAAACTCTACGTAGTACGAACATGGACCTACTATGAACTATTACGTACGTGCTAAGACCACTGACCTCTACATGGAACGAATCACGAACGAAGCCAACTGGGAGATCGCCGTTCTGATTGGTCAATAAATCCAAAGTTGGCATATTGGCATGCTAATATGTATCTATGAATAATTCATGCAGAGCAGTGAAATTTACATTGCAAAAGGCCTCGTGACGGTCGTCACTCGGTCGCGCGTTCACCCCGGGTATCTAGACTCATCTCAGCCGCTTAGCCAGAGTCACGAGGCCTTGTCAAAAGGCTAACTTCAGACCGACTGCAGACCCACTACAGACTAAACAAAACATCACATTAACGCAAAATAATGGCAAATGGCCACTCCCATCACGCCATAATCGGGGAGGGGAGGTGGAGCTTAAGCCCCGCCCCTCCCCCTCCTCTCAACAAAAATGAGAGGCACCTGTAGAACATGAATACAATTAGAACCCGAAGCCCCCTAAAAAAATGAAACGCCCGCACGACAGTTCACTCGGAGTGACGTTTTTACGGTGTAGAATGTTGTGTATGTTGTTCAACTTGTCAAGTCAATAACGGATTTTCGATTGTCACGTTGACATATAGAACTGCGACATGATGATATAATTCTGACGATCTGAGCGTGCGTCTTGTTATCTATCATGTCCACTTCCAGAATCGAGTCGGTTTTGACAGTCACGTACCTCAATCTAGAACACCGTTTTCTATGGCGATAGTGCGTTCCAAGCTAGCTAGCTGTATCAAAGACTTTAGGTCACCCTCTGGCTGTACCGGTACGTGATAGGGGATCAGTAGGGACTTTTAGATTTACAAGTCGACAGCGTTGACTGCAACATGTGACATCATTTTAAGGCACTGCGCATGCGTCACGCCGTCTCAGTCTCAGTCTCGATCGCGAATGCGTCAACCTGGATTTTCCTAAATCTAGTACGGTACTAGTATGCTGCGTGCGTATAAAATATACAGTTCCTCAGGTAGACACAGGAACATCCCTTCCCTGCTATTATGTAAAAATGTGTAGAACAGGTGTCACATGCATATTCACCTGTTCTACAAATTTGTACATAATAGCAGTGAAGGGATGTTCTTTTGTCTACCATGCACAGCAATTGTTGACGGTAGAATGAGGAACTGTATATTTTGTCCTCTTTCTTTGTCCGTCATGTTCAGAGTGTTACTTCCTGCATGCATGTATATCGTCGAATGCAATCTAAAAGATTTCTAATTGTAGTCAACATGGGCAGTTGAGTACGTTGACACGCATGATCAGTCGGCGTTCGTCGTGTTCTCGTTCACTCAATCTAAAAGTCCCTATTCAATTCAAAGTGGCCGGACACATGAAGAATAATACGTCGTCGTTATGTTCACTAGTGCAGCGAGGGGGCTTTAACTGAAATCGAAACGGTTTCAAAGTGAACACATATTCTGGACAAAGACCTTAATGATCGAAGTCTGTTCGGCTATATTTGTTTGAATCCCCTACAAAACACAAACAAAATTGTTTTAATTATAAGGGAATCCCGATATTCAAGAAACACGATCGCAAAGATTTTTAAGAAATCAACCTAGGTCAATATAAATTGAAGAAATCTTCCCTTTACAATGGGTCGGAATTTGAGCGACCCAGTAGAACATAGCACTGATATGTGAACTACCCTCTAAAGATCAGTGACACATCCCATTTGAAGTACGAATATGATCAGAGTAGCGCCCCCTCCCGAACTTTTATTCACCACAATGCTCGAAATGCATTAGTGTTCTCCAAGGAATTTCGAAGCGTGCAAACTCAACGTTTATTCCACTTCAGTCAGCGTTCCGCACTGTTCGATATCGAATGTTCGTCGCATTACAATTAGGGTTTTTGAACAACAAACGAAGTCGCTTCACCGCCTGTTAACCGCCGAATTAATACCATTCAATGAGTATGGATGGGAACATGTGCTGTAAAGGAGCGGAGCCCGTTGAAGAAGAGGAACAGGTCCCCGACTGTAGCTGTGCTCCAGAAACAGGAGAAGATGAAACGGATGAGGTCAGTCGAGTTACAATATTGTAGATTCACAAAATTATTTCGAATTCTGTACACACAAATGGAGATAGACATGATTTTAACTATGATGTAACAATACGTAACATGATAATTCCGTCGCCAAACAAAAAACTATTGCGATCCTTTTATTTATAATTTGTATATTGCCGTGACGGAGGATTATCAACATTAAATTATGTGTTCTATGTTTATATATATATATATAATTAAAGCATGGTTGCAACTTTTTTCTCAAAAAATCAACTCTCGCCTTGTTTTAGACGAGAAAGCGGGGAGGCGAGATGTCCAAACTCGTCGTGGTAGTGAGCGCTAATTTTTTTTGGGGGCCCTCGAAAATTTGAAAAATCGCACCCCCCCCCCCCCCCCCTTAAGCGCCAGGGGAGGGGGCCCATCTATAAAAAAGAAGATAAAAATCGACGTATTTTTACATGTTTTTCCCCAGGGGGTGGGGGTCACCCAGGAACCGCCACTGTCCCCTGTATCATGTATTTTTAAAAATATTTTATTTTTTTAGCTTTGATAATTATCATTATCCCCATAATCTAACTAATATATTTTCCCTGCTGCTGTGGTGACAAAAACATAAGACACATAATAATCCTATCGTAATTTGTCCCCCTTGTGGTAAATATTGCCCCACAACCCTGCCACGACTGAGCTTATCCAGGCTATGCCACTGAGACAGCGCGCTAGTACAACTAGTAAACACGGAAAACCGGAAATCGTTGTGCATGATGGGATCGGGATATTTGACTCCGTACTTCGGTCTAATGAAGACGGTCGCAAACTATCCCGCTAGTTGGGAAATAGTGGGATATTTTGCAAACTTGACCGAGATATCTTGGGATATTATCCCGACCAACTATCCAGCTAATTTGCTACTTCGGTCTAATGAAGACGCAAATTAGCTGGATAGTTTGCCATCGGGATAGTTCAAATAGCTGGATATTTGGCAATCTCGAGATAGTGAAGACGGGCCTATTAAGTAAAACAAGCAGGCCCATTTTCATAGCCATTTAAGGACTGAGATTGCTATTTTACTTTATACGCCAATAATGTTTTTTATTTGTAGAAAGTAGCTTTTTAGTAGGACTTATGAAGCTTCAAATTATATAGCCTTAGCCATATCCAAGGACCCAGGCCTGAAGCTCTTCAATTTTTAATAGCCAATGAAGTTTTTCAAGATTTTCGTTTTTCAATGAATTATCATACTTTGGGATACTAGTTAATATTAATATTAATAAACCTACCTTTATTCATCCACAATCTTGATTTCCTGAAACTTTCCTAACACCGGAAACACAATGAACCTAGTTATTACCCGGAGAGGGGTGGGGAGGGAGGCACTTTAAAATTGTGTTTTGTTTGGGGAGATATGGGGCTTGAACACTCTCGGACCTTGAAGGTCGTTGTGTCATGTAGCGTACAAAGAGGTAATGCAATCCCAATATGATTTACTGTTTGAGTTCTATCATATTTCAGATATTAAAACCGATAGTATTGTAATGATATGGATATTCTCGTGTTTACGTTTTCCTCAAAAGTTCATTGACGTACATGTACAAGGCAAATTCCTGGTAGATTTCGCTAGAACTATTTTTACAAACATACATGGTGAATTCCTTGTATGCTATTTTTAACACCTGTTCCGAGACGTTGCGCTCTTAATTTTGGCTCTACTTTTTCGGCTTGGCCGATTGGATTAGGTGTCGCTGGGCGTGTCGCCACAGTTGACTTAAATTTAATTAGGCAAATTTGGGAAATAGATTTGTATTACAATTGGAAGGGTTTTTCCTTGTTGCCGGGTCTGTTCACAATATCGAAATAGTATGAGAGGGGAAGTGAGGATTACAGGTGTGTAATAGCCAGAAGCATGTGGGCTCGCTAGTGTGGACGGACATAGCAACATTTATCCCTTTTTATATTCATTGAATTAATTTCCAGGGTTATTGGGTCTCCGGGTGATTTGCATCTCTTGTTTGAAAGATTAGAATGTAAGAGACACAGGTGGGTGCGTGAAAGAAGTATGTGAGGAATAGAGATGCGGATCATCCGGAGCGCCTTATATCCGGGGGGGGGGGGGGGATAAATTCGCCAAGAAATATAGGACCTTTTAATACGGAAACTAATTTATGGGTGGATTGATATTACGCAAAGCGTCTGTGTGACACGCCTAAATTTTTGGGAGGACGAGGCGTGTCAGTTCGGGGGGGATAAAAAACCGAGTTGCGTCTCTGGAGCGGGACCTCTTTTCCGTTACGATACCGACATGAGTTGCTAATTTGCTTCAATTGGGTTGCCCAGCCCCAAAACATGAACTTCGTGATTTATTAATTCTACGTTTATTTTAATAAATCTTCAACTCCAATCAAGAATTTGTTTTAGTGACTTTGATTTATCTTCGTTTTCTACACTTCAAGAACTAAAGTTATACTTTAACATTTTCTGAGTCGGTACTAGGCGGGGCGGCTTTGGCCACCGGGCCGTCTCGCCGTGGATCGCTTCAATTGGTAGTACGGATGGGGTAAGACACTTGTTTATTACTTCAACCATTACCATTGAACTTCAAGATATATTAGCGACGTCAGCGGGGAGCTGCAGAGATTTTTTTAGCTCACATCCGTCAACTAGTTATATGTGGATCTGTTGGGGTTGTCACGAGGACGGAGTCCAAGAACCCCTGGGCTTCGAACTAACTTTTTTTTATTGTCGGCCGCTCAGCATCGAAGAGTATTGAGAGGAGTGAAATTTTCTTCTGCTGGTGGTTTCCTGACGAGGGGGCCCAGGAGCTTATTTCAGCAGAGCTACAGCGCGACGAAGCGACGGTGGAAGCGTAGCTGGTGATTCTTTTATGCTGGGAAAACGGTAGTACTTTAGGGCTGCGTGGGTGTCATCTTGAAGGGGCTCGCTGCTTGTGTCATCGGGGAGGTGATATCGTCACTTCATTCATGGTCGGCGGCACATGCCTTCAGTGTTGCATGCTTGCATCGTTCCGGTGAATTAGAAGGCCGCGGTGCCGGGAAACTAGGTACGTTCAGCTGGTCTCGTAGCTGGTCTACGGGTTTTCTGCGTAGCCTAACGGTTCGTCCTGTGATCTCCGTAGACGTGAAGTCTTGCAGTCAACTACATCGACGCGACACAACATCATCGCCATCGAGAGGGACTGCAAGACTGTGTATCTACGGCGATCTAAGGCGTGTTCAGACATCACTAGGAATTTTCTGAGGGTGACGGATGCAGGCAGCGGATTGACATCTCTGGTATATCTTGAACTTAGAACACTTTATCTATATATGATAATTAATTCTATGCCTTGTTGCGTATGGCATTATATACAATTAGATACGTCTTTTGATGTATACCATTACTCAGAACATTTAGTGTATTATCTGACGGCATAATTCATTAATTGACTGGTAAATTTATATAATCCTTGTAAACGAGAACAGTAGTAAAGGTGTGGTTTTTTTCATATATACATATGGTAACTAAGAATATGGTTCTGGTTTCACTCTGGCTCGCCTAGTATACATCTCTTCCAAAAATTAAGGTAAGCAGTATTTAGTGGTTTTATGCTATATATGGTAACCGAGGTTGCATCCCTTGCCTTAATGTTCATATTAGACTAATTACTTAATAATATTTACAATAGATAATAATAATTATGGCTGAAGAGTTGGTTAAAGATTTGGTAACGGGTTTTACCGAAGCCCTACAGGGTATCCGGATTACACCTACTGGTAGGACAACCGCTAGGTTGGATAGATTTTCAGGGCAGGGTGGTATGTTATTAGAAGATTGGTTAGAAGAGGTTGACCTATATTGTGAACAGTCACAAATTTCAGAGACCTAAAAGGTCAGTGTGATCAAGGCTCATTTATGGGGCTTTCACATATACACTCCGGGGCCCGTACGGCGAGTAAAAACAGACATTTTGGGAATTTTCGGCCGGTGTCCGGCCGGCTACCGTAAAGATCCTACGGGCGCCGGGACAGTTTTTGAAGCCGTACGGACGCCGTGGTGCTGAGTCGGCTGCTCCCAATTCTCCCGGCGTTTGTATCTGACCGTTAGGTCGTAGAGAGCCCGTGAAGGGCCCGCAGGGCACCTTACGGGTCCCGTGCGGGCTCCGGACGGTGTCCGGACGGCCCCTCACGATTTTTTGGGGTCAATTCTCATGAAAAATCTTTACGGGAACCTTAAGGTGCGGATTTCAGAGGATACATAGTTCAGTGCACCGCACGGGACCCGGCCGGGCGCCTTAAGGACCCCGGCCGGTCCCCGGCAGGGCACCTTGAGGACCCCGGCCGGGTCCCGGCAGGGCACCTTCCGGGAGCCACGGGTGCACCTGCTCATCGGACGGAGCACGTAAGCTTACCGGCCGGCATCCTTACGGGCGCCTTGCATTTCACTCGACCAATTTTCACCGGTCACCCTCCCGGGCGCCGCAGAATATGTGACCACACATGCCGTAGAAAAGAAACTCGGAAGGTTCCCGTACGGTCTCTAAATCCACGGCAAGCCTCCGGGTAGGGAAAATCGTACGGGGCCCGGTTTATATGTGACCTAGGCATTAGAGGGGCCGGCACGTAAAGAGTTACGATGTTATTCTGAAACACTAGATACAAATCAAATAGTTACTATTTTGCAGAACCACTTTGGTAAGACACAGACTGTATAGTCTCTGCAACAGGCCTTTTACGATCGTAATCAGAAGGAGGGTGAATCGTTAATGGAATTTAGTAGGGACCTTATTGATTTATATGATAAAGCCATAGCAATAGCAAACTCCACACAAAAATCATCCCTTGAAGGTTTGCGAGAGGAAGCCCTCATTGCCCAATTTGTTGCAGGAGCCCGTAGTATGCCAATTCGATTAGAACTTAGGCGCCTTCAGTTAGCTGGTTCAGCCAAAACCTTTGTAGATATGAGGGAGTCTGCTAGAAAGTTACTTAAAGAATTGGATACTGTTCAAACTAGAAGGGGTGCAGTAAGGGAGGTGGGGGTTCATCAACTCTCTGAAGGGCATCACCGGGCATCGGGTTCGCACCTTCAGAGCACTGAACCCCCAGCCCCTGCGCTGCTCCCCACTTTGAGGTATCATGGAAAACCGAAAATCTTGAAACTCGTCATTGGCTGAATTTGAAGAGCTTCTGGATGCCTCGATATGGCTACGGCTATATAATTTGTAGATCCACAAGTTCTACTAAAAGCTACTTTCTATACAAGATTTGGATCTACCTTGCTCACCATCATGTACCCGTGAAGACGAGATTTGGAATCTCGCTTTCTCACCTTCTTGTACCTGAGAAGTCGAGAAGACGAGATTTGGAATCTCGCTTTTTCACCTTCTTGTACCCGAGAAGTCGAGAAGACGAGATTTGGAATCTCGCTTCCTCACCTGCTCGTATCCGAGAAGTCGAGAAGACGAAATTCGGAATTTGGCTTTCTCACCTTCTCTTACCCGAGAAGTCGAGAAGACGAGATTTGGAATCTCGCTTTATCACCTTCTTGTACCTGAGGAGTCGAGAAGACGAGATTTGGAATCTCGCTTTCTCACCTTCTTGTACCCGAGAAGTCGAGAAGACGAGATTTTGAATCTCGCTTTCTCACCTTCTCGTATCCGAGAAGTCGAGAAGACGAAATTTGGAATTTGGCTTTCTCACCTTCTCTTACCCGAGAAGTCGAGAAGACGAGATTTGGAATCTCGCTTTATCACCTTCTTGTACCTGAGAAGTCGAGAAGACGAGATTTGGAATCTCGCTTTCTCACCTTCTTGTACCCGAGAAGTCGAGAAGACAAAATTTTGAATCTCGCTTTCTCACCTTCTTGTACCCGAGAAGTCGAGAAGACGAGATTTGGAATCTCGCTTCCTCACCTTCTCGTATTCGAGAAGACGAAATTTTGAATCTGGCTTTCTCACCTTCTCTTACCCGAGAAGTCGAGAAGACGAGATTTGGAATCTCGCTTTATCACCTTCTCGTATCCGAGAAGTCGAGAAGACGAAATTTGGAATTTGGCTTTCTCACCTTCTCTTACCCGAGAAGTCGAGAAGACGAGATTTGGAATCTCGCTTTATCACCTTCTTGTACCTGAGAAGTCGAGAAGACGAGATTTGGAATCTCGCTTTCTCACCTTCTTGTACCCGAGAAGTCGAGAAGACGAGATTTGGAATCTCGCTTTCTCACCTTCTTGTACCCGAGAAGTCGAGAAGACGAGATTTGGAATCTCGCTTCCTCACCTTCTCGTATTCGAGAAGACGAAATTTTGAATCTGGCTTTCTCACCTTCTCTTACCCGAGAAGTCGAGAAGACGAGATTTGGAATCTCGCTTTATCACCTTCTTGTACTTGAGAAGTCGAGAAGACGAGATTTGGAATATCACCTTTTCATCTTCTTGGACCAAAAAAGCCCGAGAAGACGAAATGCCGGATGACGCCTTCTCGCCTTCTCGGACCAAAAAAGTCGAGAAGACGAGGAATTATCTCGTCATCTCGGTGGCACTTTTAAGCTTCCGTAGTGGAGAGACCGCGCTGTGTGTGGATAGATGCGTGTGATAGAAGAATAAAACCAAAGAACGGACAGAATCTGGACTAATTCTACCCATATGTGCACGCCCAACTCATTTCTACCTGGGACCCATAAGGGCTGGCCCAGATAGATTCCATATGGGTAACTAAATATTGGCCCCATATGGTATAAATATATGGGTTCCATTTAGCCCAGATGGCACAAGTGACCCAGATCATCCCCATATGGGCTCTATATGGTCTTGCTACCTGGGAAAAAGGGAAAAGGGGAAGAAACGGGCAGAAGAAAAAAGGAAGGGGGAAGAGAAAAAGAAGAAAGACAAGAGAAAGAGGGACATATATATTCCAGTATTTCCTTCGGGGAACTGATGTGAAAGGGCGATGAAAATAGAGGTTGACTTTAAAGTAACCAACAGTGGAATATTGCTCATGTTTATTTCTTACAATGTCAAAATTACTTTACAGGATGCCCCTCCCTCCAAGCTTAGGCATGGGTGATGGTGTTATGAGATTAATGCATGATCAGGAATTAGTTGAGTGGATGGAAAAGAAGTGAGAAATAAGCTGAAAGAAACATGGAAAATTGCCATGGAATGATGGAAGGCAATGTGAGACAGGCCCAACATGTTCTAAAACAAGTAATAACATTCAAGAATAGTTAGGATTTCTTTCACCTAGGAGTTCTTCAAAAACTAATTAAAAACGAGTAAATAATCAATGCCACATTATTGACAGGGCTTAAGAGGTAAGTGAAAAGAAAAACAAGAAACAAGAAATATTTAATGAAATTTGGGACTGATTGTGAATTTCAATATGCGAAATTTACAAGCTCAGGCATTCGCACAGATATTTACAAGCTCAGGCATTCGCACAGATATTTACAAGCTCAGGCATTTGCCCAGATATTTACAAGCTCAGGCATTCGCACAGATATTTACAAGCTCAGGCATTCGCACATATATTTACAAGCTCAGGCATTTGCCCAGATATTTACAAGCTCACGCATTCGCACAGATATTTACAAGCTCAGGCATTCGCCCAGATATTTACAAGCTCAGGCATTCGCACAGATATTTACAAGCTCAGGCATTCGCACAGATATTTACAAGCTCAGTCATTCGCCCAGATATTTACAAGCTCAGGCATTCGCACAGATATTTACAAGATCAGGCATTCGCACAGATATTTACAAGCTCAGGCATTTGCCCAGATATTTACAAGCTCAGGCATTCGCCCAGATATTTACAAGCTCAGGCATTCGCCCAGATATTTACAAGCTCAGGCATTTGCCCAGATATTTACAAGACCAGGCATTCGCACAGATATTTACAAGCTCAGGCATTCGCCCAGATATTTACAAGCTCAGGCATTTGCCCAGATATTTACAAGCTCAGGCATTCGCCCAGATATTTACAAGCTCAGGCATTCGCACAGATATTTACAAGCTCAGGCATTTGCGCAGATATACGGGCTCAAATTTTTAGGCTTGTGTATACACGGTGCAATGAAACTTTATTGTGGAAAGGTCTTTTAGCAGTTTAACTCATCCTTAGCAAATTGAGGCAGTGGCGGATCTAAGGGGGGGGGGAAGGCACAGGGGGCACGTGCCTCCCCCCCGGCCAAAAAAAATAAAAAAATTAGTGCTCACTAATGTCTAAATTTCGTTTAAAAATAGATGATATCAGTCTGGTAGGCCTACACTGCAGGCAAGAGTCAGGACTAACATTTAGCATGTTATTAATTTTATTGCCACTCTTATATTCTCTGAAATGTTATCTTTATTGAGGGTAAAAGTTAATAACTTGGAAGGGAGGGGGTGCAACCTGCCACACGCTTCTACCTCTTGGTTGCTTTGATCCATTGCCGAAAATATTTTGGCACCTATCAACCCCCCCCCCCCCCAACCACGGATACAATTCGAAACCCATGGTCTTTAAACCCTTCTCTGATGTCACTCATATGTTATCATATTTTATCAGAGACTTTATTGTACAATTAAACTGTGACTCAAGTTTTGATCAGAAGACGGGTAATTCGTGGTTAACAATTCCGATTTAAGGTGAAGACCACAAAAATTAATGTGCCATTATGGTTCCTACTTGTCAGTGTTATATCAAGGGACTCGATGGGAATTGATTTCAAGGTCCGAATTTCTCATTGACATTGTGCTATTAGGTGATCGGCTGCGTAGTGTAGCAAATCAGCTCGGATATAGGCGTGTTATATGAGTGGAGGGTGCGATTTTTTTTAAAGACTAAATCTCCCATCGATTGTTTCATGATGAAGATCTTGTGAACAAGGTTAATGGAAGGAATCTATCAGCATTACTTCGACTGTATCATCACAAATGACAACCTCTAATGTTCTAGACGACAAAATTACTTTCCAAATCTCTTACACCCACCAATGTAGTGATGACACAATATACATAATGCCTATGTGCCTCGCATGCCATATATGATGAAAATGTGATGAAATACAGCATGACCATGTCCAAATATTAGTTTTAAATTTTAAATGTATTTTCAATGCCTCAAATCTACTATGAAAAAAATTAGGCGTTATAAAACTTTTTTTTTTTTTTTTTAACTGCTCCAAAAGTGTCCTCTTTTAAGTGCTCCCTGTTACTTTGACAATATTTCCCTTTTCATCTCTAATAAGTGCCCCTTTTATGTTGACACGAGCCCCTTTCCATTTCTAATACATGTAAGTGCCCATTTCCTTCTGATAAGTGTCCCTAATCTTTTTTTAATATTTGCCGCCTTTCCATCCTTATAATGCCCCTTTTCACCTTTGATACATTTCCCTATTAAAATTTGATAAGTACCCATTCTCCTCCGACAAGAGCCTATTTTCCTTTGCAATGAGTTTCCCTTTTTCATTTTCATAAGTGCCCCCTTCGCCTCTGACAATTTATCTTATTCAAATTTGAGAGGTACCCGTATTTTGACAAGTGCCTCTTTTCGTTTGTAATACATGACCCTACCTCTTCCGATAAGTGCTAATTTTTCTTCTCTGAAGACTGCCCCTTTTCAATTCTCATAAGGGCCCCTTTTCATCTCCGGTAATCGATTGCCATTTTTCAAGTGCGAGAATTGCCCAATTTCCACATATGATAATTGCCCTTTGTACCCTGATACGTGCTTCTTTTCTTTTCTAATAAGTTTCTCTTTCCCTTCTGGTTAGTGCCTCCCTACTTTAATTTCCGCCGAAGCTCACTCGTTATGCTCGCTCGAAATTGTAGTTGATATAAATATATTAAATGTCTAAAAATGGTATATTTTCACGTTGAGATTTCCATTTCTAGGACCTCTTTTTTTTTCTCATAAGGTCCCCCCCCCCCCCACCACTTCGGCAGATCCTCCGCCGCCCCTGATGTAGAGTGTATTAAATAACAAAATTTCATGTGATTATCTTTTTTTCCCTATTTTTGAAATGATGTTCGTTTACGTTGGTGGATTAGGTGCTATAATGATAGTAATAAAGTATTTATATAGCGCATTTTCCACAAACATGTTCAAATGTGCTTTACTACAATTATATTGTTAAAAGGAGAGGTGATTTTTTAAATGACGAAGGATAGGTTTCATGTGACAGAACTTGGGTGAATCCGTGGCAATTCTGGCGGCAGCATTTTTAGTTCAGTGCGGGTTGAAGTGACATCATTCCAGTAATCCAAGCGGCTTGGTATGCATGCATGCATGGATAAGGGTGAGTAATGACCTCTGGTCTAGATAATTGCGAATTCGATGGATATTGTGTAGATGGAGGAATGTTGCATTGCATGTCATCAGGTCATGTCGATCCATGGTCATGTTCGAATCAAACATGTAACCCAAGTTCTTGACATGAGATTCTGGAAAGATATCAGCATTTTCTCCATGTTCTCTCTTATGGGAAGCTTATGCAAATTTTACGCAATCGTAAAAAAAACATGCTTCCCAAGAACCAAAATTAATGTACAAAGTTCATATTTATATTGATATGAAATATACATACAGGGCATTTAGCATTAATCTATATAGGCCTTCATCTGATTTCAATATCTGTACATGGGCACCGAACCTCTCCAATACAATCGCAAGGACTTTCGAGAAATCAACTCAAGGTCAATTTCAATACTTGTTGTTTCTCATAGAAATCATGTTCGGATTACGTAATACATCATTGTCATGCTCGTACATTCCAATGGTTCTAGGACACCTCCCCCTGGCCTGGACAATCACTCCTGGATAACCACCCTCTAGGACAACGTCGGACTACGTGATACATCATTGTCATGCTCATACCTTCCAATGGTTCTAGGACACCGTTTTTGTTTTGTAGCATTCTTTATTGCATTCATTCAGTACAACATAAAGAAATCATACATCTTCATTGATTTACATAATGTAAAGAAAATTTAACATCCCTCAGAAATACATAATATAGTTTAATACACAGTACATAATGTCTTCAAATTATTTATACTGAATGAATATTATAAATCAAAGCCTCACGCACATACAGACAGACACACCACACACGCTCACATACTCAGACACACATACAATATTACCCCTCCCCTCCCTTCCCGAACATAGTTAAATCTACACAGTCTTTGGAAATCCAGTCTCTTTCTTTTCCTTATGATCAAATTAATATTTGTTTTAAATATGTGACGCACAAGGCTATTGAAATGGCCTTAGGTTGATTTTTAAGAAAGTCTCAACAATTTAGTTGTCTAGTGTAAAACGTCGTACGCTCGCGAACAAGTTGGTCATATTTCTTAATAGCATTTAATTGACACATACATGTAGCTACGTTCCCCAGACGACACAAATAAATAGTCTTTAGTAATTGTTGTGACATTCTTTCTGTTGTGCTTAATTTCACATGAGGTCAGTCGTATACCAGTATTATTCCATCAAACTTAATACTGAAATATATTCCCTGAATATTATTATCACGTAACATGGGTGGGGGATTATGTCCTATCAGGGGTACATACATATATATATATATATATTATCGTAATATTGCATACATTCTTCCCTGATCTCCTTGAAATTATTATCACGTATATATGGCAAACCAAAGTCGTGATCTTCCCTGCAAAATGTTATAACATTTGAAAAAATGATTAATAAACTCTGTACAAATATTTATTTGTTTTGATTTTTTAGAAAGTAAACTTACACGATGACAGTTTACTGTCTCTTGATTGAAATTTAAAAACTAGTGGAGTGTTAAAAACAAGTAATGAAATACCTTTGTTTAAAGCTACATTCGTCTCTGTTATGTAATGTCTTAAATAAACGAGATACGATAGAATGATTAATTTATAATGACGAGTGGGCTTATTATCTATACAGAAGGTCAGTTTATTGAAAATATTATTTGACACTAGACCATCAAGTATAGATATTGAATGTATAGTGTATTAGTAAGCTTTAAAATTCATAATGATCACGAAACTTGATTAATCTGCTGCAAAAGAATAATAAAGAAAATTTCTATGGCACAACAAATTTCGAATTACATGATAAGATACGTGTGGTACAGACTGAATATACAATAATATAAGTTGCAACTATAAAGTATCACCTATGAAAAAAAATGAATACAAAGTCCTGGAAATTAACGTAGTAGTACTAGAAGTAGCGGTGGTAGTAGTAATAGTAGTAGTAGTAGCAGCAGCAGCAGCAGTAGTAGTAGTAGTACTAGATGTAGGAGCGATAGCAGCAACAGAGGAAAATGAAAGAATGTTGTAAAACTGGTATGTCCACTGATTTATTTCAATATTCAGCGTAGAATCTCGGTTAATTCGTTAATTTGGTTTAAGATGAACAGACTGACGCCGCACTACATAAGACGATGCCTAGACAGGTGATATGCTCTTCATTGCTTCCAGTCCAGATAAAGGTCTTCAGTGGCAGCTGTGAAAAGATACCAAGAAGACCACGTATTACTTTATTATTTCATAACTTGTAATTGTTATGACGTACTGATAGGTGCACTTTTATAGACCTTAATGTACTATAAATATGAATTTCTAATCCATGAAACGAACAAAAAAAAATCCGATAAATAAAGATGTACGATAGGCCTATATTTTAACATGAAACCAGGTCAGATTCTACGATAGTTCTTTATGGACTGCAACCAAAATCAAAATTATAATTTGATGAGGATCGAGTCTTTATTTTTGTAAACGATTTTCTTTTGTTCCGAATCATCCTATTTTACTTCTGCTCACCCTGCTAACAATACCAAACAAGGACAATTTGGTTTTGGTACTACAGACATGACTTCCAGCTTAAAGGTGTACCAAACATTGATGCATGTTCAAAACATATCTAATTTAATATTTAAAAAAATGCTGAAATCACATTTTTAAAGATATTTCAAGATATAAATATATATATATAATTATATACTTTTCATAATGTTTCTTCACAATGGAACAGAGTCCACCGACGTCTGCTCCGTCCAGGGCATCTTCAATTTGTTTCCTGGTGACACCGTTCATCCTTAGATCCCATTGAGATAGAAGGTCTCTCAGAGCCACGTTGTAATCCTCCTTACATCTTGTCAGCATGCTCTTAGCTTCATTGTAGCCAACACCCATTTTATTGCAAAACGTTGAATACTTTCCAGCTGGAAAATTCCTTGAGAGTTCGTCGAAGAGAGCATCCTTGTCTACCGTAACCATGATTATTCTTGAGATTCGTTGAGATTTTATACAGAAAACGAAACCCTGTGAAAAAACAAGAACAATGGACAGAAAACAATAAGAAACATACACATTAAAAGGGATAGTTGAGTTTTGTTTCAGAGGGCGCTACACAAAATATTATTTTGCGAGATAATGAAAAACTGAGTGTCGAATTTGAAAGAACATACGATTTCACCTTTGTTCGATCAAAATCGTTTGAGAGACAGCTGAAATATCCATAGATATAACGATTTCTAATATTTGTGTCGCCCCACAAATATTCGATAATTTGAACCAGCAGTTGTAAAAAAATAGAAATAGTGACTCATACCTTTTGCCGATCAGTGTTGGCTTTTTGTTGGCTTTTTCGTGTTGGTTATAGTACGCACAACCAGCCGGACCGTGTATTGTTATTATTAATTAATTAATTAACGGTCACCATATTTTTTTGAAAGTGGAGCTGAATTGGTATGATAGTTTTGGCTAAATTTCACACATTTTGAAGTCTAAAATCAACTTTATAGCAATTTTAGGTCCTAAAAGAGCACTAGAAATGTCGTTAATAAGAATACGAGCAATAACAAGGCATGTGCGGTCTGAAACAAGAACTAAACTACCCCTTTAAACTATGACGTGCCACAGGTTCTAACCCAGTAATTTTTTTTTTGATTTCTTGAGTAAATCGTGCTATATTGTTTTTCTATAATGTATATCAGGTCCTCTCAATGCGCTTTATAATATAATTATAACAAAGATATATTTTTAGTGCTCTTTAAAAAATATGTTTACACCTGTAATGGAGCGTTGCGATATTATCAGGAATAATGAGCAGACAGTGAAGAATCACTTGAACTTTGAACGTCTTTATACAAAACAGTTCCAGTGTTAGATGCTGCTTGTAAGTGTCGGCTTGCATGGTGATGTAGATATACAGTATATAATTATACGCCCTCATCCGCCGAGCCCATCAACTCAGCGATGCAGACCATCTAGACCAGGAAATCCAGCATGTCACCACAGCCCTAACTAGCATCAACGAATACCCAAGACATAAGATCAAATCCAAGACTCCCGCCAACAAGCCCGTAGCTAACTCCACCCCTGAAGAGAACCAACCCGCAGCTACACCACCGAAGCAAACTATTGTTCTTCCCTATATCGGTCAAGCCTCTCACAAGATTCAACGTATCCTTCAAGCAGCAGACATCCAAGTTCGACACAGTTCCTCCAACAAACTCCATTCGATACTCTACTCCCACAAAGACAAGCATCCAAACCACAAGAAAGCTGGAGTCTACAAAATACCGTGCGAATGTGGAAAAGTCTACATTGGTGAAACGGGGAGAAATCTGGAAACAAGACTCAAGGAGCACAGAACCAGCTTCAGACTCAGCGATTGGGATAAGTCCGCCATCGTCAAACACGCCCAGCAACACGAACACACCATCGAATGGGATAACAGTCATCTCATCTCCATAATGAAACACTGGCATACACGCCGAATCCGAGAAGCCATCGAAATTCACCGCCACAACACCGTGCCCCAAGACTCAGGACTATACATCAACGACATCTGGAAACCTCTCATCAACAAGTACCCGGTCACTCCTCCTCCACCACCACCTCCAGCACCGCCTCCAACACCGCCTCCAGCACCGCCTCCAGCACCGCCCTCACCACCCCGACAGACACCCGTACATCAACCACCGCCACCCGCCGAACCCTCAAAACAGCCGCCAGCCTCGCAGCTACACTGCACAGCAGACGACAACAGACTACAACGCCGCCTACGTCGGGGACACACACAGCGTCTCGCCGACAACACACCCCACTCATCGACTCGAAACTCTCCTAAGTCCGCAACCCGGAAACTCCAGCCCAGACGGATAGTCAGACGAATTACCAGCCGACCATCCATGCCCACTCCCCGATGACTCTAGCCTATAATCTAGGCGGAGTGCCGAGCTTTTTTCTTTGCTGCTAGACTAACCTTAAAGGGAGTGGGTAGTCAGTTTCCATGTGCAGAAGGCCATAATTCGCTGACACCAGACTTGGTGGAAATACCATTAATGGGAGTACAAATCTGCACACAGCAAACCCGTTGGCCCGTCAAGAATTACCCCCTAGTCTCTCGGAGCATACTCGAAGATTCTTCGGGCGAAGGAAAAGCAAAGCATTACATAAGGTCTAATGGTCATAAAACTCAAGGCTAACCCTGGTGATTGACAACACCTGTTATTGGGTAAACACCCGAACGGTGTCGAATTCCCCATGAGAGCTGACTACTCTGTGACTTTAAGCAGAACGTCTGATACGCTTCGCGACTCACGGTTCGTAGTCTCGCCGTATCAGACGTTCTGCTTAGGGTTAGTCTAGCAGCAAAGAAAAAAGCTCGGCACTCCGCCTAGATTATAGGCTACGATGACTCAAGCGGACATACGGTCACCTATTTTTCCCTGATGTCCGCACACCGGTGACTTAACCTCACGCACGCCAGCTATTCCCCACTCCTGACGACGGATAGTCAACCTGTTCGAAACGTCGAGCCACTCATCCTCTCCAAGCGCTATAGTTCTCCTGAGAACTATATGCCAAGAAAGATAACAAACAGTCCTTTTCAGGACTACACTCCTCCAAGAAAGATTACCGAGTCAGAGTCCTGTTCAGGACTCCTCATACCTCTCTCTCTCTCACACACATGGTGCAACCGCAAACCTACTGTATAGTTCCAGTGTTTGTTTACCACCACGTCATAATGTCATATTTATATTCTGGCACCTCATATTCGGGTAGCGAAGTAATTTATTCATAATATATTATGTTTAGTATTATGATAAAGTTACAGTTACATTTCACTGTTCTTTTATTTATTCTCTCTTAGAGATGTCAGGCATGCCAGGCCACCATTAATGCCCTCTCCCTTATTAGCTATCACCGAAAATATGTAGCACTTTAAGACAACCGGCAGATGAATCAAATGACCTCAATGGGCGGGATAAGTATTACCCTGATTACTACCCAACTCAGACAACTACAGCTACCCCACTCACAGGACATTTACATTATTAGTGCGTGCATAATTCATATACGTGAACTTGTACAGAATATCAGTGTTTATCTCAGCCCTCATATCAACAATCTGTCATTATGTGTGGTATAACTATTCCAATCGACACATTGAGAAATAGATAGGGTATTTATTTCCGTTATTCTCAAAGACATACATGTAAATGTATCACCGCTTTACCTTATTTAGTTAGAAGAAATGAACTGGATTCCGCTCTGTTGAGATTACAACCCCTTCTGATGCACACAATCTAACACACTAGTTGCTATTCCGTTGACGCTATCTGAAATACCATTATATTCAATAATCATGGTTTTGGGAGGTCAATTAAAAAAGGGGAATCCCCGTGGGGATCCCCGACCCCGAATAGGCATAACTCACGACAGAGGGCGCTCAATTAAAGAGCATCGACCAGTTTCATTGATTAGGAGAGTTTGGCCAATCCGGTTCGAGTTGGACACACCACGGCGACTACTGCTTTGTCGGGCAAGCACAACACAAAAGAATATACGCCATGTTGTGACCCAGCGAAACCAAGTTGGCCGAACTCTGTGTATAGATGGCTCTGGCATCGACAAGATCTCTGTATAATACATGTTATTGTTTGAATTTATGTTTGAATGTGTCATGCCTCGCATGCCATATATTATGACAATGTGATGAAATACAGTACGACCATGTCCGAACTATTACTTTTACATTTTAACTGTAGTTTCAAAAAGGTAATGCTTGATATCCACTCCAAATTACCAGTAAATCAGCAAAAGTCGGGTATTAAAAAAACGAAATGTTTCAAATACCCCCAAAAGTTCCCCTTGTTTACATAGGGAAAATGCCCCCTTTTACTTTGACAAAAGCCCCTTTTCCTTGGTAAGATGTGCCCCTTCCTCTTCTAATAAGGACCACCTTTCACCTCTGATAAGTGTCCCTTTTATTTTGACACGTACAGGCCCATTTTACTTGTGATAAGTGCCCCCAATCTTTTTTAATAAGAGCCGCTTCCCCTCCTCATAAATGCCCCTATTCACCTCTGATAAATTCCCCTATCAAAATATGATAGGTGCCCATTTTATTTCGACAAATGTCTCTTTTACTAAGCAATGAGTGTCCCTTCTTTATTCTCATAAGTGTCCTTTTTTCATCTCCGGAAAGTGCCCCTTTTAATGTACGAGAAGTGCTACTTTTCACCTCTGATAAGTGCCCCCCTCAACTTTGATAATTGTTCTTATTGAAATTCATAATTTCAACAAACGAATTCGTTTTCACTGGCTGCCTGCCGTAGCAAAAAGCAGATTTGACAAAAGACTTAACTCCGTTTCGTTGACAATCAGCCATGCATGAAGACTCTCGTCTACGGCTGATTGTCAACGAAACGGAGTTAAGTCTTTTGTTAATTTCGTTTATTGATACGGCAGGCAGCCAGTGAAAACGAATTCGTTTGTTGAAATTATGAAAATGTAAGGGCTACTTTAAACAAACAGAACTTTGTTATTCCTCGCTCATTTTTCCTGATGGAGGTGTCATATGAAAGGGCAGAAACTCAACTTTCTAGAAATGTGAATTTTTCTTCGAAATTCAGATACCGCCCGCCAAATGTCTTTTTAGTTTTCTTCCTTCAAATTGCTTTTAATCACTCATGCGTGAAATATGCATCATCTGAGTAGCATCAACTGAAAGAAGAGACTCTAAGCTTTCCAAATATGTATCATTCATTAATTATGGTTGTGATTAAGTTATGATAAAACATCGATACTTCTCGGTTTCGTTTTTTCTGGGACGCACTGTAGAGGTAAAATACCTGATATTTATTGTGATTAATTTTATACTTGGTTTATAGATTAGCAAGTACATTATGTAAAATATATACGACCCACTTATGGATGTGTTACGAATGAAATGATTTTGTTATATTGTGATATCAAATTTAAGGGAAATTGTATCGTTATATAAAAGATGAATAAAGTCAGGTATATCATTTTTATGGGATAAAAGTGATAGGAAATAGATGTTTGACAGTAGATGAATTACAAGATAAACTTATTTATTATAATGGTAGATGGTTGAGTTAATATGCCCAAATACGAATCGCTATATACAACAAAGATGGAGGCAAATCATACAATATGGTAAACAAGTTTATAATTGTAATGGTTACAAACGTAAATTAATTATCTTTTCTAATTTGAACAGTTTTGAGTAATCAATACATTGTGTTACTGAAAAACAAGTCTACACGGAACTTATACATAGGGCGGTAGATTTAAAGAATAAAACTTTGCAGACAAACTTCTATATTAAGTGGGGTCCTTTGTGGTTTTTTAAATTGAAATATGTTCGTGATAATTGCTTGATTCAATTCAACTTCAAATGTATGTATAATATTTTGCCAACACCTGTTAATTTTTTTCAAATGGAAACTCAAAGAAAACGATTTGTGTTATTACTGTAACTTAAATTTGTACCATAACGCCTGTATTTTTTTAATGCGAAAGATTTATCCATTTTGGAATATTATTGAAATATTATTATGTAACTCCTTCTGTAAAATTTTTAGATTCTCACCCATTTCTGTTGTATATGATTTTCATTACGCAAAGGAAAATGTTACACATATGAATTTACTACTTGATTATGCTTTATTTGCACCTTATAAAGCGGGTATTGTGAATACATTTTAATAAAAATGTAGCAACGAAAATAAGAGGGAAATATTTCTTGATTATTTTAAGTACAGACTAGAAGTTGAAAAAAATAAAAATAAGAAAACAGATGTAAATACTATTACGTGGATGAAGATAATTAATGATTTACAGAATATGCATTTATAATAGATATATAATTTGATTATATTGAAACATGTGATGATTTGCTTGCTGTTAATAATTATGTAAGATGTCATCGGTGATTTTGTATTTGAATAAAGATTTTTCAAAAATTATTTTAAAAAAATCCTCCTGCCAAGGAATATTAAAGGAACGACTATGGCATAATCAATTTAGAATTACATAATAAGCTACGTGTGGTACAGAATAAAGTGTATATACAATAATATAATTTGAAACCGAAGTATTAACTATGAAAATAATTGATACCAAGCCCTGGAAATTCACGTTGTAGTAGTAGTATAGTAGATGTAGTAGTACCGATAGCAACAACAAAGGAAATATGTTGTAGTACTAGTATGTCCACTGATTTATTTCAATATCCAGCGTAGAATCTTCGTTAATTCTTGCGACGGTTTAAGAAGTACAGCCCCACACCAACACATGCAAAAATGCCTAGATAAATAATCTGTTCTTTACTGACTCCAGTCCAGATGAAGGTCGTCGTTGATTTATTTCCATCATTCGTCTCCGTAGTTCGTTCCATTTTAATATTTGAGGTGGGGTCATCTCCTATATGAAAAAAGTTCACAGTGGAAAAAAGAAATAAAGTAATGTTCAGGAATATTTTGAAGATATTTAGGAGAAATAGATGTGGATTATTTCATTCTCTTAAGCTATGTCGCCTCCATCTCCCCGACCCCTCTCTCTCTCTCTCTACATTTCCTCCCTCATCATCTATCTATCCCTCTCTCCTCTAGCTCATCTGTTACCTCTCTTTTCTTTTATCTTCTTCTCTCTCTCTCTCTCTCTCTCTCTCTCTCTTTCTCTCTCTCCCTCTCTCTCTATCTCTCCCTTGTATTCAGTTTTTAATAATTTTTGTGACGATTTAACGAGCCATTTAAAACAAAATGCATACAAATTAGGCCTTTCATTGTTATTCTTTAGAAATATTTTACATCGTAATTGCTCTCATTGACTCTTCTTCCAATGTTTATGTATTTCTTTTATTTCTACAAATATACAATTCTCACGCTCTAAGCATTCTATACTTCACGATTAACAGCGATTTAAATCAAATTATATCACGTGATTAAACCGACATTAAGATCAGACGAAAGGTTTAGGACGCCTTGTCAAAAATACGGTTACATAAAATGAGTTCTAAATACGTAACACCTATAGAAGGTAATTTACTAATATCATGAAAATGACAAATTGAGGTACAAGCAATAAAAGTTGTCACCTCTTTGTCTCACTGCAGGCACTTGATGTGTTTCCCTCTTTGAGTTGTCTCCTCCTCCTCCTCCTCCTCCACCTCCTCCTCCTCTATTATAGGAAATGGTATCATCTCCGTCGTCTCCCACGGCAGCAGCAGACGTAATATTAGAAACTGTATCGTTTGTAAGAATCACAAGAATAATTATAAGATTGGTGAGAAAAGTCCAAAATTAAAAAATAAAGAAAAATAAAGAACGGGAAAAAATGAAGCATGTTGTGATAAGAGAACACTGTACTACTGATTTTCATAGGAACAACCATTTAATACTTTTAAATACAGTACAAATGCTATTCATACCAATAGAAATCTTGCGATTGCTAATGCAACTAATTGTAATCATTTATCATTAGACAGTGAACTATTTTCTTGATATTTCTGAATGAGTAATGCTCTTGGTGAATTCTAAAGCAAACAACTAAATGACTTTAACGACCACATGAACTTATAGTGAAGAACACTTTACCTCTTTTTCTCACTGTAGGTGCTTGTTCAGCTTGGTTCCTGACCTGTTCGCCTCTTTGAACAATGTCACCAGTATCCTCTTCTGAAGCAGCAGACGTACTCCGGGAAACTGTAAGGAATTAACATATTAATTCAATTTTTTAATTTTGTTTTAATGTTGTTGTTGATGTTTCTTTTCTCGCTTCTTCTTCTTTATTTCTATTTTCACTTTTTCCATTCTTCATTTTCCATGGTGCCTTCTTCTTTTGATTCATTTCATCCAGTCTCCTTCATCTTCTTCTCCTCCTCTTGTCCTATCTTTCTTGTTCTCATGCCTCTTCTCATCTTCTCCTTTGTATCCTCTACCTATTTGTTTGTAATTTTCAACCCTACACAGACAGAATAAGTTACCATGGAAGAATCAAGACTGGAATGAAGAAAGAGAAAAGTAAGAAGAAAGAGAAGAGTAAGAAGAGACAGAAGCATACGAATTAAATAAAGGAAGAGGAATAAAGTTACTTTATAATAAATAGTCTATAGTGTTGCCATGATTAGATTACTGCTCTGTTGTATGGTCGAACAGATTTCATTCTCATACGACTAAGCTGCAAAAATTCAAATATTGAACAAAATTATGACGCACTGTCGGCCGATTTGTTCACAAGTCTTAAACGGATGACACTATAGACCAACGGTTTGAGTTAAGTCGCGTTATGATGATATATAAATGCGTTCATAACTTAGCACCTTCTTACCTTCAGGTAGGCTTAATCAATCCTAATGATATACATGAGCATCATACAAGGCAAATAGACAGTGGATGTTTACATGTGCCTAGATTTCACACTGATTGTTGTAAGTGTAGCCCAATTGTTTCTTCCATATTTGAATGGAATAAGCTAGATAATTCGATGAGAACGGCTTCCTCTGTCAATTCATGTAAGACATTGTTTAAACAAATTTGTAATTTGTAAATGGCTCAGCCGAACATACACTACGTGCATGTTCTGTAATATTAACATGACTTATTCCCATAATTGCGACTTAATCAATATTTTCCTATTGACATTACTGTTGAACTAGGTTAGTGATATATGTTTATTATTATTTAACTGTTCTGTATAAACGTTATGCTTGTTTATGTAAATATGTTCATGTTTATTCAGGGCCCCATGGAATACCACTACTTATTGGTGAATGGGCTACCCTGTCAAAAGATTTGAAATAAATAAATAAAAATACTGAAGCAGAAGCGATAAAACAAATGGAAACAAAAGTGATTAGAGAGATACTGTTGACTATGTATGTTAGTATGTTACCTCCTTGATTCGTATGTACTGAGTCCGATCTGTCTGATTGGTTGATAACCCGATTTCCAGCATTGTGAGCAGCACCATCTCCGACTACCACTCCCGTGGCGGCTACCCGGGCGGATATCACTTCAGTGGAAGCTGTGAAAAGAGACAAAGTAGACTACGTATTACTTTATTATTTTATAATTTATAATTGTTATGATAATTATATGTGAACTTTACAGACCTTCATGTACTATGAATTATGCATTTCTAATCCAAGAGCCGAACAGGACAAATATACACATACTCCGGTTTCCGAAAGGTAAAGGTAAAAGTGTACGATATAATTTGACATGTTGCCAGGTCACATTCTACGATAGCTCTGAATGAACTGCAACCAAAGTCAAACTTACAATTCTAACAGGATCGAGTCTTTAATTTGTAAATGAATTTTGTTCCGGATCACCTTATATTGCTCACCCTGCTAACATTATCAAACTAGGAGAATTTGGTTGTGTATACTACAGATATAATTTTAAGCTTAAAGGTGTATCAAACACCGATGCATGTACACAAAATATCTAACTTTATATTTATGTTGATATCACAATTTTGTGATTATTTCGAGTTTGCATCATAACAAGATGACACTGGTAAAATGTTTGGGTTATTCCCAAAAGCCATATATATTAAAAAAAATAAAAAATCCTATAATGAATGAGTGAATTTTACCCTTTGCATAATGTTTCCTCACAATGGAACAGAGTCCACCGACGTCTGCTCCGACCAGGGCTTCTTCTAGTTGTTTCCTGGTGACATTCTTCATTCTTTGATCCCATTGAGATAGAAGGTCTCTCAGAGCCACGTTGTAATCCTCCTTACATCTCGTCAGCATGCTCTTAGCTTCATTGTAGCCCACGCCAATTTTGTTGCAAAAGGCTGAATAGTTTGCAGCTGGAAAGTTTTTTGAGAGTTCGTCGAACAGAGCATCCTTGTCTACCGTAACCATGATTATTCCTAAGATGTGTTACGATTAAATATATAGAAAACAAAACCATGTGAAAGCAAACAAGAACAATGAGCGGAAAACAATAAAGAACATACTCATTAAAACTATAAAGTACCACATACAGGGTCTGATCTAGTAATTTTGTTTATGATTTCTTGAGTAAATCGTGCTATATTGTTATTCTATATAGCGCACATCAGGCCCTCTCAATGCGCTTTACAAAATACAATTTAGACAATGAAAACACCAATAAAAGATAATTTGTAGTGCTCTATGAAAAAAACTTCGACATCTGTCATGGAGCGTTGCGATAGTGGCAGCAATAATGACCAGACAATGAAGAATTATACTGAATCAAATATGAACGTCTTTATAAAAAACAGACCCACAGAAATCTGTGCTTCGAGGCCATAAAAATGGATCATAAAATTCCATGCGTGTAGCGACTTGGTTACCTTTTTGAACAGGTGAATCAATGAGCCAATTAATCTACATTAAACTCGGAAAGGCTTTGGTTTTTAATACAGTCATAATGACTGCCTACAATACTGCTACAAGCAAACTACCTCCTGAAATTTACCTCCGAGACATCTTCCCTTTGGAAAACTTGGATAATTACCCTCATCGAATTAACTCCAAGAAACCTACCCCTGTACATTAATCCCCCATTTGCATACGAGAGGGGGTGGGGGGGGGGGGGGGTACAGCTTTTTAGAATTATGGAATCACCAAAACTCGGGCACCACCACCACCACCACCACCTTATCATTTTATATTCAGGCACCTCATGTTCAGGTAGCGAGGTGATCTACTATTATAGGTTTAGTATATTTAGTATATTTCTATGACAAAGGTCCATTGAACTGTATACTTGTATTTATTATCTGTTAAACATGTCAGGCATGCCATGCCTCATGGTGAAAATGTGAACGTATATACATTCTCCCCGATTAGCTATCACCAGCCAAATACTTGTACCCCATTTGACAAACCAAAGGACAACTAGTACTCTAGCTAGACAACCGGTACATGAATCAAATCGCCTCAATAGGAAGGATAAGTATTATCCTGATTACTATCCCTCTCAGGCAACTACAACTACCCCGCATATACTTATAATATATACTTATATTTACAACCCAGTCAACAAGTACGGAGCAGTTATCCAGTTGATATCAGTGCCTGCACAATTCATAAACGTGAACTTGTACAGACAGCCCTGAATGATATCAACACGTGACTCGATCTGCCATGATATGTGTGGTATATGTGTTCCAATCTACACATTGGGAAATTGATATATCCCGTATTCTACATAATACAAGTGTATCACTGCTTACCTTGTTTAGATTGAATGAACGTTTGAATTCTACTCTGTCTAGAGTACAACCCCGTCTGATGCACACAATAAAACACACCAGTTGCTATTCGGTCGACGCCATCTTTCAAAGGTCATTATATTATTATAATAATGGGGAACCCCCGAATATATGCCCAGCAGCAGTTGGGTCTCAGTCTGTGGTCTCAGTCGCGTATCTACAAAAAAAAGCCGCTTATCGAGTAATTATGCTTGAAATCGTACTATATAATTTAATACCTTTATATTATAATTTACTATAATTATGACCGCAAGCAGATTATGTACAATTTTGTATAAACTATCACAAATTGTAATATTGTATTATTTTATCGTAAATGTGTTTCGTATATACAAGACTAATCCTATCGTAGCGGAAACATTCCATTTGTTGGGGTAATAATTTCCAAAGCTCTTTGGAAGCGCATAGAGACGTTATAATGTGGTATGCGCTATACAAGAACCGAATATTATTATTATTATTATGAAATTGAGGACAATTGTACGTAATGTACACAAGCAGGCAGACATCATATCTTCTTTGATTAACTTTTTCTTTTGAAGTCGTTGTTTAATTTAATTTACGAGAGGTTAATGTAATAGTTACGGTACGTTTTGTAATTATTCATTCATCTACTTCTCTATGACATTCTTGTGCCGAAACTATTATATTGATTTTATCATTGTTATGTCTCTAGAGTCTTTTTTCTTTCTTTTTTCTTCCATTGTTCAAACATCTTCTGGAAATTTCCAACGCAGCTTCTTTATAAATTGTTTGTATAATATAATATCAAATATGAAGTACTGTTCTTTAATGTATCCGTTCTCCTAGTTTCCTTATTCGCCTGAAGCCCATTAACCTATGTACATGTATCTATTTGCTTCCTTTACCATGTTTTCTTAACTTTTATATACCGGTCAACCCATATTATTTTAGACATACTTGTCAATGCACTACTATACATGTTCTCATATTGTGTTCTTTTCTCAGTTTTATACTTCATGGTTTCAGTTTAAGTTGACATTGTATGCAATAGGTTTTGAGCCAGAATTAATTCCTCATG